>CAUYON010138704.1:0-45780 GCA_963573935.1 Arctocebus calabarensis
CTGATCCAGCACACGTCATCATTTCAATTCAGTAAGTTATTGTCCATCTCTACTGAGCCAAGGAGGGGAAAGAATTAAGATTAACCTACTAGTATAAAGTTTCTTTCTTTCTCTCTCCTTCCTTCCTTCCTTCCTTCCTTCTTTCTTTCTTTCCCTTCCTTCCTGCCTCCCTCCATCCCTCCCTCCCTCCCTTCCTTCCTTTCTGTTTTTACTTTCAGATTAATATGAGGGTATTTCTTTGGAGAGCTTCTTGGCGGAAAAAGCAACAGCCTGAGCAGAAAGTCTGTTGTGACAGAAGCCAGTGTGACTTCTGCACAATAATAAGCATGATTATGGAATAACCGTGTTCAACAAGTTGCGTATTTACACTAAGGGCAATGAGAAGGGCTTCAGGCTGGGAGTTTCACATGATCATGGTTGCATTTTAAGAAGACCCTTCTGACTGCAGAGTGGAGAATTGACTGGGAGTGAGGAGCAGAGAGGCAGACAGGTGACCTTGAGAGGACCAGTCCCAGGGTTCTGGTGGCAGTCTGGGTTAGAAATGGAGAAAACCTGATGAGGGTGTTGGTGCACATGGACAGCAAGGGCTGGAATCAGGAGCAGGTCAGGGTGTGCGTTAACAGAGCCTGATGAATTGTATATGGTGGGCATGAAGGGCTGGAGGCCCACAGACCCAGCTCAGGAACTGGTGCATGGCAGTGGCACTCACGGGTCGAGGGCACAGTGGAGCAGGGAGCTGTCGTGCATAGCATGCTCTCTGCACAGATTCACGCAGAGAATTGCAAGACACCTTGAAGGGGAAAGGCAGATGTGGCATGGGGAGAGAAAAAAGAATAAAAACAAAAGAGAAGACAGCCCTCACTCTTGGAGAGTGTACCAGGGCATAAGAACAAATAAATCTACTATTAATACCATTTCAACTAATACCCAGTGTTGCCAATGCTGCTGTCCAGTGCTTAGTGTGGGCATATATGTCTAAACCTTACAACAGCCTTGAATTCTTACAAGAAGCATGTCGATAGATGTCATTTATCATGCCTGTAGAGCTGAACAGACTGTGTCTTAGCAATGTTAAATAGTTGGCTAAAGTTAGAAATCTTGTGAGTGGACAAGCTAGGATGGAAACTCAAGTTTGTCTAGCTCTAGAGAATATATTCATGTCTTCTATGAAAAACTCTTAACTCCCAAGGCACAAAGAGGCGAGTGTAAGGTCAGAATGATGTAAGCAAAGATTAAAGGACTAAGTAACAAAGAAGCTGATGAGAGGCTCTTTCAGGAACCTTTTTGGAGAAGTTGAGGTCTGTTGGTTTGGAATGAGGCTACATGTACCAAATCTTTGAGTGTAAGCACCTTAGTTTGAAGTAGGGGACATATTAATACCACGTAGCATGGAGAAAGCAATAGGGGGATGGCACTGCATAATGTTTGAAACATTATTCTTTTGATTATTCTACTTTGCTAGTGTGCTAACGCTGGTGGGTTTTGTCTTCCTCACTCCTTCCTTTTCTTCCCTCCATCCTTCCTTCCCTTATTCATTCTCTTAATCTGCTATTTCATTCATTGACCACAAATTGAGCCTCTACCATGTGCCAGGCACTGTGCTCTAAGACCCGGAAATATAAGGACCATCACCCTCAAGGAAATGTGGGTGGCTGTGAAACACAGAGTCCACAATTCACTGCATTATATTTTGAAATACACTATTATAAATTTCTTGTCTTAACAAAAACTGAGACTAGAATAGGGTGTGGCTTTGTCTAAAGGAGCTGAACTTTGAGCTAGGGTTACAAACAAGTAGACATCTGTCAAAGGGTAGAGGAATTGAAAGAATGGGAAATACTGTACTACAAACACAGAGATTCCGAGTTCCCTGTATGGGGAAACTGGAGCAGTTTCTGACATGTGACAGTTTTTTTTTCTGTTTTCATGTTATAACCTTTTCCTTTTCTGTTTCCAAATCCCAAAGCCTCTTCTGGTATTGTCTCCTATTTTCTGCTTCCTTCCACCTCTTGGCTGACTTTGGATTGAACACTTCATCATGGATCTCTGGCGGTTTCTCTCCTGCTTTGCTAACCACTTTAAAAAATAGACATTTTGAAGCCTTCTGTGGGCCTCCCGCAATGTTATGGCTCTCCTGTTGTGCCACTCCACAGCTCCCTGCCCAGAGATCGGGTGCCCCACGGCTGGGCCCCGGAGGCTCCCGGGCTTGCCTTAGAGTTTTGCACCGTGGGCCAGTGCCGAATGACAGCTTGGCTTCAGTTCCCTGGGGTTTGTCACCCGCCATGCGCCTGCCTTCAGCAAAGGGCAGGGCACCAGATTGCTTGCTCGCCTACAGGGCCCCCCCCTGCAGGGCAGCAGGCAGCCCTGCCTGACACAGACCGGGTCCACCTGCCTCCCTGCTTTTCCTTTCCTTCAGAGTCTTGAGCTCCTTACCTGCATGCTCAGCTTTCTCCCAGTGCTCCAGGCTACGCCTGAGCTGATTTCAACCATCCTACCCCTTGGATTGGGCTCTGCTCCAAGGTACATTCACTCCTCTCTCACCGTGATTCTGTGTCTCACTTGAGTCATGGGATTGTGCCTGTGTCTGGAACCAAGTCCTATGGAGGCCCCTCTCTCCCTGTACTTAACGTGTACATTTCTGTGGTCCATACTGGGACCTTGGAATCTCTAGATTAGGGTTCAATGTTACTAAATTCAGTTCCGTGAACCATCCGCTAACCTCACTATAACTGAGTGGCCTCAGCCGGAGCCCTGGAAAAAGACGCTGGATTCTGAATATTTGCTGTGCCTTCATTCCCGGCTGCTTCACCCACATGTGAGTCGTGAATCCAGGTATCAGATGCGGTTCTTTGTCCTAACGAATATGAACAATATAGCGCTTAGCACATGTACTCCACTCTGCCAGTCACTGTGCTAAGCACTTTGGAGAACTGGCTCCCAGCCTCATGAGAGTTCCATGGAAAGGCACTTCCTGGCTCTGCGATTCCATGGGAAAGGCACTCCCTGGCACTGCGATTCCAGTTCAGGCAGCCTTCCCTCGAAGCCCATTTAGCAACCATGAGATGTACTGTCTGCATCATCTGGACCGTGGCCTGTTGTTGTGATGCTCAGAGCCTTTCCAGCCTAGCCATGTCTTCCTCTGAGGCTGCCTTTCCAATGCTTCCACAGCTCCATATATATTTATAGTCATTGTGTGCAATAGGATGTTTTGATATATATGTATATATACAGACACATTGCAGAATAGCCAAATCTAGCTAATTAACATATTCATTACACATATATGTATTATTTTTTGGTTGTAAGAACACTTAAAATCTACTCTGTTAGGAAATTTACAATATGCAATATGTATTGTTAACTGTAGTCACCATGAGGTGCCGTGGAACTCCTGAACTCACCCCTCTGCTCTGCCTGAAATGTTTTGTCCTTTCACCATTTTGTCCGTTTCGGGTCCCACACCCTGTCCGGTAGCTACCGCTCGACTTTCTGTTTCCGTGGACTCAACTGTTTTAGGTTCTACCTATAAATGAGATCACATGACACCTGTCTTTCTGTGCCTGACTTATTCCATTTGACATAATATCTTTCAGGTTCATTGATATTATCACAAATCTCAGAATTTTCTTCCGTACCACTTTTTCTTTATTCTTTCATCCATTGAGGGGAACTTAGGTTGATTCCATATTTTAGCTACTGGGGAAATGAAAGGAACATGGAAGTTTAGATATTTCTTCACCAGACTGATTCCACACACTTTGAACATATACTCAGAAATAGGATTGCTGGATGGTGCAATATTAATAGCTCTATTTTTAATTTTTTGTGGAACCCCACTCCTTATTCCTCAATGGCTGTACTAATTTTCAATCTCACCAACAATCCATGAGGGTTCTCTTTTCTCCACATCCTTGCCAACGATTGTCATCTTTTGTCTTTTTGACAATAGACATTCTAAGAAGTATAAATTGATATCTCATTGTGATTTCTTTTTTTTTTGAGACAGTCTCAAGTTATTGTTCTGAGTAGAGTGCCATGCTGTCATCATAGCTCACCACAACCTTTAGCTCTTGGGCTCAAACAATTCTCTTGCCTCAATTTTTTCTACTTTAGTAGAGATGGGGACCTGCTCTCGCTCAGGCTGGTCTCAAACTTGTGAGCTCAAGCAATCCACCCACATTGGCCTCCCAGAGTGCTAGGATTGCAGGCGTGAGCCCCCACTCCCGACCCCTTTGTGATTTTAATTTTCATTTCCCTGATAGAGATCCTAAGTGACATTCAGCATTTTTTTCATATACGTGTTGGCCATTTGGATGCTTTCTTTAAAAAATATGTTTAACAGGTCCTTTGGCCACTTTTAAATTGGGTTATTTGTTTCTTAACATTGAATTGTTTAAGTCCTTTATAAATTTTGAATATTCACTACTTATCAAATGTATGGTTTAAAAATATGTCTCCCGACTCCCTGCCTTTAGCACAGTGGTTACGGCACAGGCCACATACACCAAAGCTGGCAGGTTCGAACCCAGCCTGGGCCTTCTAGACAACAATGACAATTGCAACAAAAAAATAGCCAGGTGTTGTGGTGCATGCCTGTAGTCCCAGCTACTTGGGAGGCTAAGGCAAGAGAATCGCTTAAGCCCAGGAGTTTGAGGTTGCTGTGAGTTTTGACACCATGGCACTCTACTAAGAGCAGCATAGTGAGACTCTGTCCCCCCCCCAAAAAAAACCATTATTTCTCCCATTCCATGGCTTGTCTCTTCATGTTGTCGATTCTTTGCTTTGCTGTGTAGAATCATGGGCAAATCTTTCTCCAGTCTGACTCCTTCCCCATGCCAACACCTATGTTAACAAATTGGACCACGTGCAGTTGAGCCTGTAGATGATTGCAGAGTGGACTTAAGGACACTGAAAAGACTAGTGTCAAATTGTATATCAAACAGCCAATGAACCCTATTTTGTTTATGTGCTCAGTGGTTTCAGTACTATAAAGGAATCAGGGACAAAGAGGTCTCCATCGTAAAGTTCATAGTTTCTAGAACTAGACTGCCCAACTTTGAATACCTATTTCACCACATAATGTTCATGTGAACTTCTGCAAGTTACTTATTCTCTCTGTGCCTCAGTTTCCTCATCTGCAAAATGGGGATAATAATAGCATCTCTCACAGAGTTCTTGTGAAGATTAAATAAATTAATTCAGATAACACATATCTGCACTCAGTTGACTAAATAAATATTTACAGAGGTGATGATGATGATGATGATGATAAAGAGGGATATGGCAATATGGTCCCCACTTTAAGAAGGTTTTAGCCTAACAAGGGAGAATAAATCACACAAAGCAAAATGAACCCATATATAATTAAATACTGGTTTGGGTAATGCATGTTAGAAGGTTAATAAGATTGCTAATCATTGCTGGGGACAATTGGTAAAGGCAATGTGGACTATGGCTTTCAGGGAGAAGAGGGGGGACTGGTAGCTTAGTCTTTTTGACATGAGGGCTACTTTTTTTCAAAAGAACACTGATGGTCTTTGTTATAGTGCTTGTTATATGTTATCTAAATTGTCATCCAGATAAACAGAGCCCAGGATTCTGGGTCTAAGCTGACATGCTGGGAGCTTGCATTAATTATGGGTAGAGTGAGATTCACCCTTGGGAAGCAGAGAATGGATTGAAAAGTGATTCAAGAGATATCGTCAAGAGATGGAGCTGCTGAGTGGAAGCCAGACAATCAAATCAGGTTTCTACTTAGCAGCTGAGTTGGAAGACAGACTAAAGGCATACCCCAAAGACTGGACACTGGGGTTAAATGTTAGAGCAAGAGGACTTGAAAGGTCCTCTTAGGACAAGAGGAGCAGAGTCCGAAGGGCTTCAGTTGATAAATTAAGGCAAATTAATCCTAATTAAGTTGTCAGATAAATTAACTCACATTAAGACATCAGATATTGCATCAGTGGTGTCCTAGGGGAATGGACCAGAAGGCGAATGGTTCTTAGTGGTAGAAATAGGATTAGAAACCATCCACGTCTGGAGGTTCTAATGTATGAATTATCTCTAGGAAAGATGCCGCAGTGGGTGACCCAAGAAGGCCATTCTCAGATCAAGCATGCAAATACTTAATGTTCTTGGATTGTATGAGAGATACTTTATGAGGTTGATTGATGAGTATGCTTTTCTTTGAAAATGTATTTATCAAATTCCTATTGAGTTTCAGGTGTGCTGTATCTTTTTTTTTTTTTTTTTGAGACAGAGTCTCACTACGTTGCCCTTAGCAACCTCAAATTCTTGGGCTTAAGCGATTCTCTTGCCTTAGCCTTCCAAGTAGCTGGAACTACAGGCACCTGCCACACTGCCCAGCTATTTTGGTTGTGGTTGTCATTGTCGTTTAGCAACCAGGAACTATATCTTTTGAAACAGTGGTGGAGACAGAGGGTACTTACTCAGCCATGTATGTTTCAGTTGAGAAGCTAACAGGCCAAAAGATAAGATAAATCCTACTAATAACTAATAAAAGGTAGAAATCAGTGCCAGACACAGGGGAGACAGAGCTAAAGAGTCTGAGGTGGGCAGAGGAGGGAGTGATTGCTTGTGGTACAGTGTGATGGCTCACCACTCCAGAGCTGACATTGGAATATTGGACTCAGCCAACCAGGTTCAGATTCTGCTCTAACACTTGATAGGTACTGTGACTCTGGCTAGATTCATGTGTCTGTTTGAATATTTCCCCATCTGTATATTTTTTATATTGAGGTTCTCTTTATTTATGACTATTTCATTATAACCACCCAAACAGGGGTACCAACCTTATGGAGTTATTTTAAGGAGTAACTGAGTTAGTACATGCGAAGTGTTTGTTATTCAGTAAATACTGGTTGCTATTCATTCCAATGGACTATTTTATTAGAGTCAAAGGAGACATAGGTCCAGAGGATATCTGTTATCAGAGGTCTATGGCAGTTAAAAACTGAAATAAGGAAAGGCAAAAGCAGATTTAAAAATAAAAATGCGTACATATCTCGGTGATTACATGGTAAAAAGTCTAGAAAGTTATACACCAAATTGATGTCAGTAAGTACTTCATGGTTGGAATGAGGTTATGATAGTGCAAGGGAATAGGTAAAAGGAATCTGAGCCTTCTTAATACTGTCTGAGTTGCCACGGGCATATGTTCATATCTTATTGTATAATTGCAAATACATAAACATAAATTTTAAAAGCCTATGCTCATTCCCATTTGCCACATTTTCACCTCACTCCTGGACACTTTTCCAAAAGGTTGATGTCAAACTCTTCTTCAGCAAGGGCAGTATAGAAAAGGCGTTGCTTATTTTCACGTACTGATCTTTTATAATGCTAGTTATAAAAAATTCCCAGATGCTGCCAATTTTTTTAAAATTTTGCAAACAGTTGCAAAATTAAATTTGGTTCCTGAGTTTCGTGGGAAATGATTTAATGTTCTCCCACACATTCCTGGCATTCCCATATGCCCCAAATAAAAATGAGCCACATAGAAATATAAATAACATTTATATGAGATGGACAGTCCTGCTTAGCTTGTTTTCCAAAGTAAGCATGAATATGCCCATTTAAAATTTACATTTAGACAGGAAAATTGCCATTATCTCAACATAGAAGAAAAAAATAATAATCATGGAGATTGATGCTTTCAAGGGCACAGCAGTAAACTCATGTCTTTTCTAACCACACAGGTAAGTTAACCAAACACTCAGATGAAGACTGACGCTGTCAGCCAGGCATTTGCTCATTTTCAAATATCCAAGTGACTGATAGATTTTTTAAATTCGGGTATTGGCTCTTGGAGAGGGTAAACAGAGATTGCATTACATTGAAATTAAAATAATAAA
Organism: Arctocebus calabarensis; assembly: GCA_963573935.1. Classification (NCBI taxonomy): domain Eukaryota; kingdom Metazoa; phylum Chordata; class Mammalia; order Primates; family Lorisidae; genus Arctocebus; species Arctocebus calabarensis. The sequence goes on from CAUYON010138704.1 coordinate 7,872, forward strand.
CATAAAGGCATACACTTGATATGTTTCCAAAAATACATTCATACTCCTTCATACCTGAGCTTCTCGGCAACTCTGCTAGTTATTTAGAACAGATATTATTAGTGCCGTTTCACAATGTCAGTTTATGACATTACGTTTTAGAGAGATTTAATAGGTTTTTCCAGGCTAGTATGGGCAGCATCATACCTACGTTTTCCCTCACAGCACTGTTCACTGATGTCCGTTACACTGGATGTATAGCTTTTTTATTCTGGTGTGACTCCCTCCCTAGAATAAAAACTTTATAAAGGCTTCACCGGTCCTCTCATTGCTGAGAATGGTCCCTGGCACACAGGGAGCACAGCTCCATGAGTAGCTGCTGAATGAATGAGTGAGGACCTGAACCCAGGCTACTATCTAGTGCAGCGTTCTTTCCACCACTTCTGTCACCACAAAACCTTTTATAGAGTGGTGATTGAAAAGATGGACAGAAATCTCCAATAGGGAAAATCAAGGGGAATCCGATCACAGACTCTCTTCTGGGACAGGCAGGAAATGTATCAAAGAAGAAGCAGCCAGGGTCACAGTGGAAGAGTCAGTCACTAAGTACTGATCAGTGAGGCAGCCGGTGGAGATGCGCAATGCAGAAGCACCCAGGCAGCCAGGAAGACGGACGCAGGCCCTGATCTGGGGCGGGGGGGGGCTCCCCGAAGAAAGGGACATCTCCGCTGAGACCTCACAGAAGACTGAGAACTTACCTAGCACAGAGAATGAGGGAGGCAGAGGGAGGTGTGTGTGCACAAGCTGAGGGAGGGAGAGGCTGCAATGTGTGCGTGACAGCCCTCGGTTTGGGTAGAGAACAGTGGGAGAGGGCATGGTGGGTATGGGAAAGGTGACACTGAAAATGCAAGACGCAGCCAGCTTATCAAGGGCTCTGACTGCCCTGGACTTTATCCTGAGAGCTATGGGACACTCTGAAGTGAGGCATTGTGGCCACAGCGGAGAGCAAGCCTCACTCCGTAACATATGCCGTGCTTGCAGGCTCTGGGTGGATGTAGGGGTTTCCAGTGACCTGAGTGGAAAGGAAACAGCATATGCCAAAGCTTACAGGCGTGAAGTCGGAGGGCAAGAGGTCCTGCCGGGTCACGAATAAAGGGAGCTGTAGGGAAGAAGCTGGAAAGTCAGGGAAGCCTAATTATGAGGATCGTACACATAGTATGTCCTGCTAAAGAATTATAATTTTACTCCATCGGCACAGAAAGATATGACTCTCCAGTATTATCTGAACCTTCTCATGAGACTTACATCACTTCTTAGGTCAGGCTTTAAGCAACTGCATGCGATAAAGCAGGTGAGCTCCTTGGTCATAAAACAGAATTCTGTACACAGATAAAGGTGTGGGAACGTACTCACCCTAGGGAGTAGACCTGGTTCTGAATCCTAGATCTATAACTTACCGAGATCTGAGGTCAATACCTGCAACTTCTTGGACTCTCAGTTTTTCCATCCCTAGAATGGGACCAGTGTTAACTTTTGCTTTGCCTACTTCAGATTGTCGTGAGAACCAGCTATAAAAGAGGGTGAGGAATTATCCACGTTGGACCAAATTAGGAGGTGAGAGGAGGGACGAAGGGGATAAATGCAGAACTAGAGAGGGTAAACTAGAATGTCGGAGGGGCAGGAGATCCAGGAAGGAGCACTGGTGAAAAAATGAAGGAAAAAATGAGAGTGTTGTCAGAATGCAATGCTTTCTCAGGCAAGAAATTGGAGGGTCTAGGTGGCACAAATGCAGGAGGAAGAATCCATGGAACATAGCATGCTTTTATGTTCATGATTCTTCCATATGTGGGAGGTATGGGACACTCTTAATGAGTGTTCTCCACACAATGCCTTTTTAAAGAAAGGGCCCAAGGCTCTGCCCCTATTATAAGCCTCTACAGCTGCCATAAAGGCACACTTGAAGCCTTTCAGAATGTATTCATATGTTAAAACAATAGTGATGAAATAAAGAACTTGCTCATTCATTTATTTATTCAATAAACATGTGCATATTGAGGCTGTCTTGGGAGAAAGCGCTGGAGGATATTGGACATATCGCTGTCTCCTGCAACCCAAGGGGCTTACATTCTAGGAGATAATCTTGAAAGATATCTGCGTATGTCATTTCATTAATGAATTATGTAAGTCTTCTATTTGTGAATACTTGCTTACAAACTCATTGTTCTACAAGTTGTCTTTCAGTCTTTTCCCATAGCTGATTTGTTCTCAACAAAATAATGATTCCTACCTTGGAGGTCCTTAGGACTCAATAGAAGTAGAAGGTTAGCAGTAGAGATCTGAATTGTTTTTCTTCAACTTTCAAACAAAGACATTACATAAACACCCACATTCACATACATGCATATAGTAATCCTGTTACTGCTATACCAAACTATTTTTCTTCTTACATACATTCATACTTTTATATATATACTTTTTAGCCTATCATTTCTTCTATGTCACTCTTTTAAATTAATAGCTTATTATAATTACTTTTGAGAACTTGTCAAAGTGTCAAAATACCTAACAAAAATGTGACACCCAACTATTTCTGCCTTTGGTCATAATTGTGCCTACTGAGTCTGGCAATCAAAGGCAATTTCCCACCAATCAGAAGATGTGATTGGCAAACATAGATATCTTGACCTAATAAATGTATGAATAAATGAATGTTTGGCCAAAATTTTTTTTTCAATACTCAGGGCATAGTTAGAATGAGGGATGAATCTATGGTGGTGCAAAGGCTGTGATTTATTCATTTAAAAGGACCTTGTTTTCAAAACAACTCTCAACATGTAGCAGAAATGGAGAAGTTAATGTTAAATTTGAGAGTTTACAATTACAGTCTCTCCAGAATAAAAACCATAGTATTTGAATGTTTAACCTGTTTAATGCTTTAAGTAAGAACTGACCTCCACTCCATTTAAGCCAATGCTGGGCCCTCTGATAGTTTTCTTTTTTTAACAAGATAGGTAGCAGTATTCTGGAAGGCTACATCAGAAGGCAGTGCCTTTGTTCTTTGTAGAGATAGAAGGATTGTCAGTAATTTGAGCAGGGCAGGAATAGGGGTAAGATAAGCAAGGTGCTTGCTTCAGGCACAGATTTGAGGGATAGCCAAAAAAACTCAGAAATCAAGATAAGTAATATTTTAATGAAATATTTTTTCCAGATTGAGATTCATTCCCCTCAAATCTATGATGAATGAAATATCCAATTTTTTAATAAAAGCAGGATCAGCATTACAGATTTTTCCTTTTGCCTTCGGCTTCAAAGTGGCCCAGTTGAATTCTGTTTTTCTTTTTTAAATTTGGCATTTCGTTTACAATGGATGTTTTTGTATTCACTTCTGAAAACATTGAATTAGAATAGTACTTGTCTCCATTGCAGAGCTTTTTGATGCACTTTCAATTTTGCTTTACCTGCCTAACTCCCACCACCTCATCCCCAGCATCTGTGGGTTCTTTATACGAATGTGTCTTTGTATCTCATTTGTCTGGTTTTTGAAAATTTTCTGACTCTTTTCCCTCTGCAAACTGTGTTAATGGCTATTTGGGTAGTTCTGATTAAGGGGTGCATAAAAGAATATTTGCTGCAGAAGAAAAACCAGTCGGAAGTGTATTTGTGGATCAGATGCTGGTTTGCAGCTAGGCTGAGAACTGTTCCATTCTGTCAGAGGCTCCAGCGGTGGGGAAGGAGATTGTATATACAGGTTCCTAATGATCAGCCCCTGCTTCTTGCCTACAGGTTTCTGGAAGCCGTAGGAGGGAGGGCAGCCCAGTTGTACAGCAGGGCAGAGTTGTTATCTGGGAGGCAGGTTTTCTTTTCTAACACAGCCTGCACTGTGTGTTCTGAGCTTCGTGTGCCTTTGACTGACCTGGTGCCTTCTTAACACAATTGGAAAGTAATACATTTTGCCTTGATGTGTTTTGTGTGTGTGTGCACAGAAATAGGCAAGGATTTCCTCCATTTCTTTCCCTTTTATGCAGTTGTTGGAGGATGTCTACTGGGAGACTGCAATTCTCTTTACTTTTCAGTAAAGGTCTCTTTCTAGTGAAAATTTTAGGATGAATTCAAGGCTCCCTACACCTAGGCTTTGTGCAATAATTTATGGAAGAGCTAGTCACAACCCTGTTCTGCAGTTCATACTAAGTATTAGGTTTTAGTTTGTGTGCTAAGCAGTCTTTTTTTTTTTTTTTAAAGAATATCCCCTTGCACATAGATCTTTGTCCTATTTTAAAGCTAATGAGACAGTTTGGGTAATAATAGTGGAATTAGGGAGTTCTGAATGTCACCTTTGTCTTCTCATTTTGTCAAACCATCTGACCAAGAGATGATGCAGAAAGATGAATCCTCTGATAATGCCTAGAAGGAACTCTTAGTGCCTTTGCCATGTCATCACAGGAAAGTAGGTGATTCAGCCTTTCATGCTGACCTACCATATGGAAAATCCTGATTGTGCAAATTGCAAACATGTGAAAACCAGTCAGATTCCTAGAGACACAAGAGATGATGAGACAAAGTTACAACAGGACAAAGGGGAGGTATCCAGACAGATGTGTAGTTATCATTTGGGCAGGACTGCAACAGACAGGCTCTCGGGAGGTGGCCGAGCACAGCATTAGAGGGACCTGGCAGATATAGGTGGTCTGGGATGCAATGGCAGTTCTTAGAATGATGGATGTGGGTCAATGGTGAGGGCACCCTCCAGAGAAAACACTGGCCATTTTGAAACCAGGACCTGAAAGGCTGAAGGAAAAAATTAACATTAGGTCCTATCAATGGAATCAGGGGCAGAGTAAGATACATACAAGGCCAGAAACAAAACTACCAAATAGATGAACTCTGACGTGCAGTATCTTCCTTTGTAAGGATAGAGATGGTCCCAGGGAAGGACGTAGGATACCCCTGTAGCTGACCTGTTAAGTAATTAGAAGAATGTTAGTTTATATTTATTAGGTGCTTACTGTTTACTGGGGTGGTTCTAAAAACCTCATTAACTCACTGGGCCCTAGTGACAACATTGTGAATTCAGTGCTGGTTTCACCCTGTTTATATCTGGGCAAATGTCAGCTCACTGGACAAGTGATCAGTTTGTTCAACATCACAGTGGTGGTTGTGGGATTTGAATCCAGTTAGGTTGTTTTTGGAGCCATCCTTTACCACCATGCTATGGAGTTTATACAAGCAGATCACTGAGTTACAAAAGTTCCAGTATTCCAAAAGGAACAGAAATTTGGATGTGAGCTTAAACTTGAATTTGGTGGCATATCTGCAAATGTCTGCAAATAAGTTCCTCCCATGGACATCCACAAAGGAAGAATAGATTGGCAAATATGATAAAGAAGTCTCATTCAGGAGATTCACTTGCAGGTATTTCAGCCTGGTCTTTCTAGAATATTATGCAATTCAGCCACTCCTGCTCATTCTGACATGGGGTGGCTATTCTTTGAGTTCGGCTGTGTTTTGCTAACTCTGGGGTTTTAGATGCACTTTAGGATCTCGTCTCATCCTTTTGTTTTGGCTATGAAAACATGTCTTATTCTCAACACTTTACCATACCAAGTGTCTTGATTTCCATCAGACTAACCCCTACATCTCCTCCAATAACAACTGAGGTTGATAAGAAATGAGGTTCATTGGCCAATTACCATGCATTGATAGCCTGGAAATTTAGCTAATTAATGTTCATTTTAAACTAAAACACCTTAAATTTCACACTTGAAATGTAAATACATATTTAACTTTTGCTTTTTTGTTTGTTTGTTTGCAATTTTTTGCCAGGGCTAGTTTTGAACTTGCCACCTCCAGCATATTGGGCTAATGCTCTACTCCTTGGAGCCACAGGCACTGCCCTTAACTTTTGTAATTTTATCTTCCTTCAGTAGGAGAAGAGTAGGAGTGCTATTTTTTTATGTTTTAGTTAACAAATTTACATGCCATGTGAATCTTATTCTCCCCTTGAAAGTTCTACCACGCTATCAGGAGAAAGTATTTAGCAGCTAATTACTTACTACTTGGCAGTATCTTTTCCATTGTTGTCTTGTACTGTCATTGAACTCATTAATTGCTATTTAACTTTTCATGGGCCTGTCTTGTTTTCCAAATGGATTATTAACTCCCTAGGATAGGAATTTTACCTCATTGATTTTCTCTGTGGTGTCCAAGGCAGTTGCTTGTATATACAGGCATCAGTATGATTTTGCTTGCTTTATTTATTACTCAAAAATACTGACCTTCTGTTATTGAACACTAGCCATGTAGAAAAGGGGAAAGAAAGTGAAGGGAGAGAGAGAAAAACAGAGGAGAGAGAGAAAAAAAAAGAAAGAGAAAGGAAAAAAAGGAAAAAAGTCACAATCTATTCATCTCCCCCATTTCTCAATGAAGTGGGTTACTCTCAACTTCTACTAATTTCTCCTCCTACTTTATATTTCTACCATCTATGCATTTTGAGCAGATAATCTGAGTGAACTTTGAATTCTTTTAGGGATTCAAGGTTAATGTTCTAAAATACAGCCTCTGGCTCACACTATCGCTTCAGGTCCCCTAACTGAGTTTAAAGTCGGAAAATACTATCATTTGGGAAAATAAAACCATTATTTTATCAATGCTGTTAGGCTGACCAATGATTGTTTTAGTAAGTGACAGAAGGAGGTTGAAGTCTTTGGATGAGCTTTTTATTGAAGCCCTCTTCCATGAATAATGTGAGGAAAAGAAAAAAAAAAAACTGCTGTGAGCTATGATGCCATAGCACTCTACCTAGAGTGACAGAGGAAGACTCTGTCTCAAAAAAAAAGAATGATTCTTTTCTTCATGACTACTGCAGAATAAGTAGAAAATGATTTGTCCACATTCACAGTAAGTTGAGTTGGGAAGACTCACAAAGTTATCCATGGGAAAAGGCAGAAGGGTGTCCATGTGGTTCTGTTGGCACAAAAGCCAATAACATCTATGGGGAGAGGGTGGAGATTTGTTCTTACTGTTTATAATGGTAATGGCTAATAGTTAATGAATCATAAATATATGCTGGGCATTGCTCTAGACACTTTGAATATTTAAACTCATTTGATCTTTATGTCAACCCTAAGTGGTAGATAGTATTAGTTTCCTCATAACGATGATACTAAAAACTTTTTCAAGGTAACATAACCAATAATTAATACAGCCAATATTTAATCCGAAGGAGTTTGACAGTGGAGTAGGTGTCAACAAACATTTTCTGTAAAAGAACAAATAGTAAATATTTTTGGCTGTGTGTATTAGTATGATCTTTGTTTCACTTACTCTACTGTTGCATCAAAAATGAAGTCATAGATGATATGTAAGTGAATGGGCATGGCTGTGTTCCAATAAAACTTTATTTATAAGGAAAGCAGACAGAGGAAGACATATGGCCCATAGTTTGCTGGCCTCTACTCTAGAGATCAACTATTTTCCTTTCCAAAATTAGATTTTTTTTTTTTGCCATTATTACACAATGCCAGAAGTCTCCATACACAGGAAAAATGAACAAAGTCATATTATTTTTTATATTTATATATATTTACATACTTGTGGGGTCACTTAAAAGCCTGGTATATAAGGAAAAGATTAGAAACATGAATCCTTAACAAGAATGAATCCAAAATGTAATTACTTGCATAACAACAGATATTTTGGAATGTGTTCACCATGTGTAAGACAGAAGACTTTGTGTGCACATGTGTGCGTGTGTGTGTAGAAAGAGCCAGAGGGCAGTGCCTGTGGCTCAAAGGAGGGGCACTAGCCCCATATGCCAGAAGTGGTGGGTTCAAACCCAGCTCCGGCCAAAAATCACAAAAAAAAAGAAAAAGAAAAAGAAAGAAAGAAAGAGGTTGTCTACACATAGAGGATATTTTGTATAACTTTGTAATGAGCATTTTGTAAATAAAGGTACATTTTGTTACAATATTGCTTTTACCTATGTATGGCGGACTCTTTGGACACCCTAGATTTACATGTGAGAGTTTATGTTGTGGATTATCCATACAAAGTAATGAGGTTTTTTTTTTTTTTCTGTTTCTCAAATACCTCATAATCCTGATAGAATCTGGTGAACTGGGACAGTAGATCCACTTGTTTCACATGCATGAATCTTCCCAAATTCAGCAACACCTGTTGCCTTGAATTCATGATAGTGGTGATGCTGGCTGAAATTCCCATTCCCTTTTGATTGGGTATGATGTCTGTTGGCTTCTTACTATTGAGGCTTTCCTACCACCTACTCTAACCTGTTTACTGGATTCAACTGAGTCCCTATCAGGAGAGAGTGGATCAAATAAAAGGACAAGAAAAGATCTGGTCCCTCAATCAGTGTAGTTTCCTTTTTTATTTGTTTCCAGTCATTAGAACAGATGTAAAATCTCTGAAAGGGGCTGATTAATTCAGAAGGCAATGTGAAACTGGGTGCACTTAACATAAAGTCGATGGTAGAAGAATTAATATTAATACTAATAACTGACCTTTATAAAGCACCTAATGTTTTACATAATGCTTTACCCTGTTCCTACCAAGGACAGATCTGGCTCTCCCTTCCTGTCCCTGGGTGCCAGGGGATTTGTCCTCATGTGGAATGTGAGGCTCCTGATACAATCTCACCTGAGCAGGTACTAGGATCTGAACACATTACATTCTCATGCAGTTGTGCATGGAGATGGAAACCCAAGCATGGCATCGGTAGATCCAAAAGGTGATTCTTCACATTTTCTATCTCTTTAAATCTGGGGCCTTGCTTGTCAAGGAGCAGAAAAAGTACATCATTTAAAATTGCACCTGTCACTTACGTGCTTGGAAACATGTCACAGTGAGTAGTGAAACATTATTAATTCCTTTTGCCTTCAAAGAATAATTCATGCACTTACAAGTAGAATCTGCATCACAATGAAAAATTTGGATGTAAGCGTAGGTGTAATTAGTGCCAGAAAATCTCTGAAACAAGAGAAGCAAGGAAATTTATAGTGAACTCAGCTTAGACCTAATCAGTGTGCCAAGGAATTTAGGAACCTGCTACAATCTCCTATAATCTTGGCCATTCTGAGGGCCAGCGAAGGAGAAAAATGTGCGAGCTACCTCCAAAGCTTTTGACCTGTGAATGAGATGTGAGCTACTCATTCAGGTTTTGCATACTCTCCATAATTTTGATTCTTTAAGTTTTCAATGTGGCAACTATTTATTAAGTGCCTGTCCTCTCTGGACATAGGATGATATAAGTGTAATAACAATAGCGTGCTGGGTGCTGTTGGTTCCCTGCCCAGATCTCCCTGACATGATTGCTATGACTATTGGCTATTAGCAGCTCACAGCTGTCCTGTTCTTTGGGGAATTGTCCTCAGATAAACTGGAGCTGTTTGACCATGGAGGATATGTACTTCACTGCCCACCCAAGAGAGACAGCTCACAGCCAGTGACCAATTGACATGGAAGGTTTGAATGGGAATATGGATGATATAAAGGGCCAGAGCCATTCCTAGGTGAAATCAACTCTTTGGAATGATTTATGTTCCAGAACTCCTCAGGGGATCAGGCTGAATCTAGAATTCAGCTAGATATGGCTTCTCCTCTTGCTCTGTCTTGCATTCTTCACTCCTTATTCCTGAGACCTCTCCTTCAATTAAATCACAGATATCCAAGTCTTCGTCTTACATATTTTCTCTAGGGAACCCAGCCTAAGACAGAGCTAAGACTTGTTGCTTCAATTACTAGGAGCTAAGAAGGTGTTGGCAGAACAATGTAAATACATCATCTCAATGGACAATGCCAATAGCTTTTGCTGTCGGAATTGAGGCTCAGAGATGTTAGGTGCTCAAAATCTTACAAATAAAAGTGGCTTTCTGGGATAAGGTCTATCTGACTCCAGATGTTTCATTCTAACCTGCTACCTAAGTTGACTAACAGACATAAGAATATCTTCTCCCTGCCCATGGGAGCTTACAGTTCAACCAGCAGAAAAATCAAATGAAAAACTATTAACAGAGCGATGCAAGAAAGGTTCTGAGGATTCAGAGGAGGGAGAACTCACATCCAGTTGAAAACCATGACTGTCTGTAGCAATTTTATCACATATATACACAGAGACCATGCTGATCTCCCAGTTTTTTCTAGCTGGACTCATGCTGGTGTTGAGTGTGGGGAATGTTATGCCTTGTATTTGCAGAGTAGTCATGTGAGTGAGATGGAGAGGTGTGAGCACACGGTCACAGCATCAGGTCTTCACACACCTGATGCAGATACAACTTTGGTGAACATGGTACCAAAGGAGGGGGAGGGTGTGTTGGCCTATTGATTCCAGAGACAAAAGGAACAGGGCCTCAACTTCTTTAATGGTCAGAAAGGAAGAAGACTTTTTTTGATGATGTCTTCTCTGAAACTGGCTACGTGGAGGCCAAGAAACACACCTTCTGTGGTCCTACGCTTACCTTTTGAACCAGTCATCTAGGACAGGAAGAGTAGAGATGGGGAGAATGATGGGACTGGGGACATGTGAAAGATATTTAAAGACTTGCTCACTCTTAGAAGGATACAGGTGAAACCTACTAAATGCAGAATATAAATGTCTTAACACAATAACTGAAAAAATGCCATGAAGGCTATGTTAACCAGTTTGATGAAAATATTTCAGATTGTATATGAAACCAGCACATTGTACCCCATAATTGCATTAATATACACAGCTATGATTTAATAAAAAATAAAACAAAGACTTGCTCATGGGATTGGCTATGATCTGAAGTAAATTCCTTCACTGTTATTTCCAACCCCTAGAAACTAATACCCACTATTTTGTTCACAGGCCTTATGGAGAAGCACAGTGTAATCTGCATTAACCTACATTAGCTTGTTCCCCAGCTAGAAAAAGAACCAGAGAGGGTTTGTGGCCTCCTCTGATGCTTCCCACACAGTGCCTTGTTCCAGAGGATCTTCACGCTGAATAGAAATCAGTGGAAGAGTTAATGTAGAATCAAACTCAGATGTTTCTTCTCCCAGCTCAGTTGCTTTGGTTTTTCCTTGGGAATCCATGGTTTATTTCATTTTTGATCTCCGTGGAAAAAAAGATTCACGTACAGACATACAACTCTAACATCATTAGAATGGCTCACGTTTGCTCTGAAAAATCCTTTACAGAAAGATTTTAAACATCAGACAACAGTACTTAACATCTGTGTGATTTGATCTTTGTGGGCAAGGTATGCAATTTCCTCAGTTTCATCCACCTAGTAATTGCTAATAATTGCTCCTATCATTCCCTTCCCTTTGTGGTTTCATAGAAGCAAACAAAATTATTCATTTGAAAGTGCCTGGTAGAAGCAATGACTAATTAAATATAAGAAAGTTGTTATATTCTTTTATTCTAGAAACTTGGTGAATTTTCTCTAGGCCAGATCATGGCTAGGTCAAGTCAATTTTATGTTGATTTATGTGGCATTTTCTGCTTTCCTTCATGGTAGAAATAGACATTCTTCCAGCAGGGCCTCGCTCTGACTTTCTTAAATGCTCGTAGTGTTTGTTTCAAGGATGGAGGATTACACGGTGCTCACGTTGCCCAGCGAATGTCTCCTTTGAACTGTGAGTGAGGCCCAGGGAGTCGAGCACAAGCAGATGGAAGCAAAAGGTTGCTGAACACACTGCAGGTCTACTTTGTAGACAGAAGTACTCTAGCTTTTAAAAAATATTTCTGTTCAGGTTCTCAGAGGCAGCTGCTGTCCTTTGGACTTGAAGGTCTTCATAGTTTCATTTTCTCAAATTGTAAGACCCTGTGCTAAGTCTTGAATCTGGTGTTTTGTTTTGTTTTTTTCTTCCCTACTTTCTAGACAGTAAAAACATTAGCATTCATTCAAGCTGTTTCTGTGGGTGACAGTAGGTAACAAATATGAAGGGCTATGCAAGGAATAAATCTTATGTTTTCTAGGAAATTGTCATAAAAAACACTGGAAGGGTTTTAATGAGAATTATCCTTCTGAAAAATGTCTCTGTGCCATGTCATATGTGCTTGACCTTACTATGACTTAGGTTATACAATGTCAAAATTCAGAGGAACTCCGAAATTTCCATTCCCTCCTTTGTTCACTTAATAGCAAGAATAAAAGGAAATTGGGACGAGAACTCAGGGCACCTGCTTCTAACCTGGGGGCACTCCCTGTCCTGCACCAGCTTGAGAGATTGAAAAGGGCTTTGTGTCTGTCTCTCCTCAACCTTCTTCATCCACAGCGGACAAAACAGGCCCACCTGAACTCTAGTCTCCTGTCTCCTGGCCATGTGTCTTCATAAATCACCAAACACATGAAATGGAATGATCTTTCAGGAAGCATAATATTCAAAAACAAAGCAGAAAAATTAGGGCCTAGTATAGATGAATTTCTTTACCATACTTATAACTGACCTTGAGAAACTACATTTGGGTTGAAAAGCCTAGTACTCTCTAAAAATAGCTGTAGTTTTTGTAAGACATGGTCAAAAACATACACATCATCCAGCTTATAGCCAGTAGAGGGCGATCAAGTTAACACAATCGTTTTGAGATGTTGGGCTCTCAAATTAATGCGAGGATGCGAATAAATAAAAGAGCCAAGTTAGCCTTAATGTTTTAAAGCAAACCCTTTAATCAATATCCACGAAATTGGGGAAACATATCTTGCTTTATCTACTGGGGTCATTCACCAAGGAGTATTACAGAGTTATAGCAGAGCCTGTAACAGTTCATTAATTAACAGAAATCGAGGCAGCTTCTCCATCATCGTCAGTGGCCATCAGCATGAAGACCGGTATGAGACCTGCCGTGTGTTTTTCTAACGTTTGTAGAATTGTCATATTAACATCAACAAAAAGCTGTACTCTGCCAGAGTGAAAGGACTTCACATCAAATGTGATGGGGAGTAGCTCTTAACTCATTTCTCACACCTCCCTCTTCCTCCCTATTCAATTTTCAAGGACTCAGCAATAAACAAATCAGCGGTGGAGGATCCCACCTCCCTGGCTCACTCCATGAGCAGCATAAATCAGTTCTGCTCTTGATTAGAGCCACGGGCAGGTTTGCAGCACTTGGAAACTAAAGGAACAGCTTTGTGGTCAGGGAGATTTTCACCACCTTAAGCCACGGGCAAGATCAGTGTGAAGAATGAAGACAAATATCAATTCCCTGGTAATCCTTTCATTTGTGTGGTTGGGAAACATTCCTTGATCTTCTGATGTGTGTCAAAGGCTGAGAAACAGCTGTAAGTAAGACATTTGGCTTCACTTAAAGGGCCACTTTGGGCCATGTTCTTGGACAAGAAGTATATGAGAAATAAGGCATATCAACCTTTATAGAAAAGCTATGTGTAACTTTAATAGCTGGCATTGACTGAGCATTTACTATATACCAGACCTCTGCTAAACCCTTTCTATGCAATATTTGCACTTTACACGTAATATTTTATTGAATATTGAATATCTCATGGTATACTTTAAAAATGTTATTTATAATCCCCTGATGCAAAAGTGGGTTGAGTAAATAGCCTAAGGTCACAGAATCGGAGATCAGACACTGCCTACACATGCATGCACACAAGGCTCACCTACAATAATACATGTGTTAACATGCTAATAATAATAATAATAGCTATCACCTAATGTGACTTGCTGTGCATCAGACATCATGCCTAGTTGACTTACATCTTATTTAATACACAGAACACTTCTGTAGATAATGTTATTATTATTATTTTAGTGCTGGGGAACTGGCTAAGTACTTTGCTTAAAGTAATTAATGACGGAGTGAGTGCAAGGGTAAGGATAGGAGCCTGGGTTTGGCTCCTGAGCTGGAGAGTTGAAGCCAGTGGATTTTTAAGCCTTAGAGTGAGTAAGAATCACCTGGGAGCTTGAGTACAGATTTCTTAATCTCACGCTAGTGATTTAACCCTAAGCATCAATAAAAGTCACCTGGGAAGAAGCTTTATAAATTACCCATGTAGCCTCACACACCCCCCCCAAAATCAATTGCACCGGACTCCCCAGAGGTTGGGGTCTAGGCTTCAGGTATGTCTAATGTCCAGCCTGGGTAGTAAATGTTTTACGGTCTGGGGTGCAAGTCAGGAACAGGTATTTTTTACAAGTGTCCCGGTGAGAACTGTTGCATAAGATTTTCAGCTAATTAAACTATATCTAAGCCACTGGGAGAAAGGAAATGGTTGTAATCAATGCAGAAAATGTGCATTGGCAGAATAAAATCCCCAGGCAACACTGTAATGTGCCTGGGGCATGCAATTTAAGGGGTTAGTACTCTCAGGACTGGGGAAAAGAGCGCCCCCAGAAATTGTGTACCATAGAGCAGGGGTTCTCAACCTTCCTAAAGCCGTGACCCTTTAATACAGTTGCTGTGGGTTGAGAACCGCTGCCCTAGAGCCTTCAGCTGAGTCTACCCCCTTAGTGACATTCAGGGAGGGAAGGAGAGGGAGGTAAAGGGTTATATCTAAAGGTGAGGATATGGACATTTTGGCAAAGCTCTTCTGATAGTTATTGTTACTTCTACTCTTGGTTAAAGAAAAGAAGATATAAAGAAGGCAGGGAGTGTGATGTGGGACCCCACTCTTCACTGTAAGGGGAGTCAAAGAAAAAATGAGCTTGTATGGATTGCTTAACATGTGTGCCTAATATCTTAAATTCCATTTGATTCTTGAGGCAGATATTGTTATTTTATGATTATCTGTGGTTTATGGACAGCAAATTGAATTGTAGCTAGTGTAGTCACTCAAGTTGACTCAAGTCTGAGGCTCAAGACCTCAGAACTCCAAGTGGCAGAGCTTGGACTTGAACCCAGATCAGTCTTCCTTCACCACAACAGGCCGGCTGCCACCATGCGTGGAAACAGGCAAGGTGTGGTGCAGCACCCACAGCAGTGTGAAGTTGTGCTGTTAGACTAACCACCCCAGGGCTAAGGATGCTGCCTTGAACTGTAAGGAGGAACTTGGGCCATGTACCTGGAGAGAAAGAGACAGCTTTCAAAGATGAAATGAATGTGCATTTTGTGTGTGTGAATCATTTGCCAAATAGCAGTTCCCAGGTCTGGGCTGAAAAAAAAAAAAAAAATGTGAATGCTGAAATCACCATGGTTTGAATAGGCAGTGCCTTGCTCCCTTTAGTTATCCGGGGAGCTAGCGAAGGTGGAGGTTCCCTAACGTAAGCGTCTGCAGGTACAGTTACTGGTCTCTCTGAGTAGGAAGAGCCTTGCCTACTCCTACTTCGGAGCAAAGTTGATCAACCAGCTTCCTCAGGGAGAGAAAGAGTGAGATGACGGTGACACTCAACGTGATAAAAACTAAATGTACCGGCAAGCACAAGCTTTAAAATCTCTGTGAATTAGGCCTCAAGGCTGTACCTGACCACAGCAGTTGGTGTACGAGTACCCAAAGAAAGAAAATTATAAAGCTATCCACCTGTGCTGACCAGCAAGGGAATCTTACTCAGAGCTGGGTGAAAAAATTATCAGGAGAGAGCGTTTTACAAAATACCAGGTGATTCTAGGTATCATCCCGCAGATTCTGATTTAGAAGGTCTGGGGAGTCTTGGTAGCTTCACAATCTTTCCAAGTTATTCTGGTAATCGCCTTAGGCTGAGCCCTGCAAATCTAAATGCTTAAAACAAAAGACAAGCAATAGAAGGAAAAAGTTCATGTAGATAGTAGGAAAACAATCTGATATATGAAAGTCCTTGAGTATTTCTATTCCTGGCAAGAGTAAGTGACTTTCTATAGAAGGTGGAGGATAAATTAATATATATTTAGAAGCATGCATTTTGGGCCTTGTGTGAGTTTTAATCATTAAGGATAATTTCTCATTCTTCAGTCTGCAATGAGATTGAGAAAATTTTATGCACCAACATTCTTGAGGAGAATACTGTTGAAAGATAAACCGAGCAAAATAAAATATTAAAGAATTTAAGTGAACAGTGATTCATGAATCAAGCCTCAAGTGGTTTGGACTCCACTGAAGAAACCTGAGGGGGAGGCTTTCATAGGGTGAAGGCAGAACAAAGGCCAGGGAAATAGTCGATTGGTTATGTAGTTGCCTTATGTGGTCTATCCTTCTGGAAAGTCCCTAGTTATATAACTCTAAGTTATATAACTTTAGCAACTTTGGATTGGTTAAGCTTAACTTTCTTCTTTCCTTAATATGGGTATTTGCAAGAAATAGCTCAAGTTAAGTTTCGCTTATGTTTGCAAATCAAACAAGGTTAAGGTCACTTTCAAGGCCTAGCTGGCTTTGTGTGTGTGGGAATTTTTCATGCCTGGGCTCCATTTATTTTAACAACATTGAATTTGCTTGGGAGAAATGTTCAGCAAAGCTGCTTAGTAAGGAGGAGGAGGGAAAAGGTAAAGACCTCAAGGACAGGTATAAGTCACCAATGATGTTCACAAAGAGCTTTCCAGAAAGGCCAGGCTCTATTCTCTAGGAGCCTTTGTTTTCCTGAGAAGCTAGGTGTTTGGGTTTAAGAGCTGAGAGAGTTACTATGTTGGGAGGCAGAATTCATAAGAAAATAATTTGAAATTTCACAAGGAAGGGAACAGGACCTAGGAAAAGGGACCTGCAGGTGTCAGGATGGCTAAGGAGAGGTTTTGGAGAGCAGAACTGTCTGCGCATTTTAATTTTTAGTGGAAATGCTATGCATTCCTTTCCCATGACTCCATCACTCTCTAGACTACTAAGAATGAGGGGGGAAAAAAAGTCAAAAAGAGGGAGAGGGGGAGAAAAAGGGAGAGAGGAAGGAATCCATTAAATTGTGTGTTTATTATTTTCCATAGAATACTCCTTTTTAAACTCTACACTATATATATTTAAGTTACTTTTACCCATGCCCTAGGAACAGCTATTCTCTTGAAGAGAATACACACTCTCCAGAAGGGAGCATTTGAAAGACGCTAATTAGTAGACAACAGTTCAAAGACAGCCAAGGCAAGTAGTCAATTCTCCAAATCTTAATCTCTACCTAGAGACTTTGTTGCTGAGCATAAGAGATGTTAGAAACAATTTTTTATTGGCGAAATGAATGGTGTTCGAGACATATGGATTCACTAGAAGTGTCACACAGGCCCCATTACCCTTGAATAACAGGGTATAGGCTTGTGTAATGTCTGAAAGATGTATACTTCTTTCTAGTGATGCCCCCAGCTTAGGGCTCCATTTAACTATGTCCTGCCACTTAATGGCAAATTTGGTGGCGTGATTCCACTAGAGGATTAGCTGAGTCCAGCTGCTGACATGATGTCACATTTGCCTTAAGTAACCTTTTCAAACAAGATTCCTTTTAAAAGTGTGCAGAGATTCTGCTTCACCAACTCAATAGAAAATGATGAAATTTTACGTACATGCTTATGAAGAAAATTGTCTACGTGTTGTATATAAATCAGTCAAAAACACATTTTCACTGCAACATTCTACCTAGTGAGTAGGTGGGGGGGAAGGGAGGAAACCAGCTGTCACCTGAATCTCGCTATCAGAGGCCTTCAATATCCAGCCAAAATATCTTGCCAACTGTGAACAGCAACATCATCAGCTTATATCATTCTCAGGCTTGTTGAGACTAAACATCTTGAGAGAATATGTAAAGAGTCTGAGTTCTGCAAGTGTCTTGACTTAGGATCAGAGGAGGATAAGACTGGGCAATGGATCAAGCCAATATCTGGACCATGAGTCAGAATAGCAAAGGGAAATACTTAGAAGGCAGCATAGGCAATCAATATTTCCTTCAAGGAGCTTATCGAAACTAAGGTACAGTACAAGAAAGATTTTGCTAGGTGACATAATAAAATTGTGAGAAATCAAAGGGCAAGGCAGGCACCAAAGTTAGGAGACATTGGTGGAAATCAGGAAAGGCTTGATCTGGGCGATATTGTTGAAGTGAGCCCTGGAGCATGCTGGGGATTCTCAGCATACTAGGACAAGAAGCAGAGTATGGGGAGAGACTGTCAGAAAGGCATTATTTTAGGTGTCAGGAATGGTAGTAAAAAAGTAGGGCAAGAGGGTGCCTGTTTCAAGAATTGTAAAGAATTTATGTGTTTCAGGGATTTATTTGTTGTTTGTACCTCTGGTGGAGTACCACCAGGTATTGGCCTATCTCTCTTTTTTTTTCTTTTATTTATTTATTTTTTATTGAATCATAACTGTGTACATTAGTTCAATCATGGAGTACAGTGTGCGGGCTTCATATACAATCTGAGATAATTTCATCCGACTGTTCAACATAACATTCGTGAGATTTTCTCATTTGCTGTGTGAAAACATTTGTGTTCTGCATTTAGTAGCTTTCTCCTGACCCTTCAAAGATGTGACTCAAGTGTGATCTCACCCTTTATCCTCTCTCCCCCGACCCTGTCCCTCCCCTTCCCTCCCTCTCCCCTTTCCCCATCTTCTTGTGCAATAACTGGGTTGTAACCTCCACATGAAAGATATAAATTTGCTTCATATTAGGGCTGTATACATTGGATACTTTTTCTTCCATTCTTGAGCTACTTTGCTAAGGAGAATGTGTTCCAGCTCCATCCATGTAAATATGAAAGAGGTAAAGTCACCATCTTTCTTTAAGGCTGCAGAATTGGCTATGCCTTTTTATTCTCAAACAGAGAGAAAAATAGATTCAGGCAGAAACCCCTACAACGTTTCACTGCCACAATAACCCGTCTGTATCTGTACTTTCTCCTCTTTCCCTTCTGTTTCTAAGGAGATAGTGTCTCTGCACCTAGAAAAACCAGTCCTAAGGCTTTTGGGCTTTACTCAGTCTCTTTCACCTTCTCAAGGTTTTTACTCCTACGATTTTATCTTCCTTTATTCCTCCATCATCACATTATCTCTTTCCTAGTTCATTTCTATTATCATGCAGATACCCTCTTAGATCTCCTGGTTCTCTCCAGTCACCATGCTTTTCAATCCCTTCACATAAAATCTTGAGCCTAGGGCGGCACTTGTGGCTCATCGAGTAGGGTGCTGGCCCCATATACTGAAGGTGGCGGGTTCAAACCCGGCCTCGCCGAACAGCAAAACAGGAAAATAGCCGGGCGCTATGGTGGGCGCCTGTAGTCCCAGCTACTCAAGAGGCTAAGGCAAGGGAATCGCCTAAGCCCAGGAGTTGGAGGTTGCTGTGAGCTGTGTGATGCCATGGCACTGTACCGAGGGCGATAAAGTGAGACTCTGTCTCAAAAAAAAAAAAAAAAATCTTGAGCCTACAGTCACTATTCCCACTTCCCCACTGGCATCCTTTTCTCAATCCGTCTGATTGGGATTTCCTCCCCACCACTCCAATGAGGGTTGCCATTACCAATGATTGACCAGTGATCATTACCAAATGATTGACCAGTGATCAATGCCCTGCTCTTATCTACTATCTACCTAATAGTAACATCAGAAATAGATGGCACCTCCTTGAACCACCTCCTAGTGCTCGCAGGGCTCCCAGTCTTTATTCTTCCTCTTAATGGACCATTTCTCAAAGGCTGAGAGCTGGCCCGTTCTCCCCTGATGCACCAGTATGCACAGCACTCCCCATGAATGTGCCTTGGGAACCACCTGCTGAATATGCCCAGTCCTCTGCTCTAACCCTGACAGCTGGTGGACTCTCTAGGACTTCCATTTCCAATCACCGCCTCCACATCAACATGGGGATGTCTATACAGCAGCCATCTCAAACTCGCCATGGTCAAAATGAAACTCGTGGGTCCTTCCCCTCAGACATCACCCACGTTACAACTTTCCCCAACCAAGTAAATGGCCCCAATAGCCAACTAATTGCTAAAGCCAGAAACAAGCAAACAAAAATTATATACCCAGTAATTCTATCTGAAGCCATATAGATGATACCTCTGAGACAAATTCAAAAACCTCAATGATCTCTAAGGTTCCACATCACATTTAAAATGAAATCCAAACTCCTGCCCCTGACTAATGTAGAACAGCAGGATGGACCCCCTTCCCACCTTTCCATTGTCAACCTGCTCAGCGTGCTCCAGGCAGCCTCCTGGCTTTCCTTTCTGTGCGTGTATTAAGCCCTTTCCACTCCAAATTCTAGTACTACGATCTATCTCCCTGCCTGCAATGTTTTTTTCTTATGGTTTTTTCCTGCTAGTCATTCAGATCTCAGTCTTAAAGGCATCATCTCAGAAAGGCCCTCCATGACCACCCAGTTCCCAGTAGCTACCCTGCCATTCTCACTCACGTCCTGCTATTATTCTCAGCTTAAGACTTAACCCCATGTGAAATTCTTCCTTATTTATTCATGTATTTTCTGCAGCATATCTGACCCCAGTAGAATGTAAATGCCATGAGAAGAGGCACTTTGTCTCGGTATCTTAAACGACTGCTAAGTTATGAGTGCTCAACTCTACTTGTTGAAGGAATGAATGAAAAAAGACAAAGATTGTGCTTCAGAGCCTTAGCTCACTGGAGGATTGCTTTAATTTAGCAATGTACCTTTAGACAGGCCAATAGACCCACAGGTGCATTACGAGATGAGTAGAAGGGATACCTTCTCTGTGAAATGACCTGGTGAGTACGAGGTAGCTATTATGGCCACATCACTAGTCTCCAAAGGAGGGTGGCTGCAAATATATATATGTTTATACAAAGACATATGTTCACAAAGGAGAGATGGAGAAGGGTTGAATTTAACCTTACCTCTTCCTAAAAAGACTAAGATGACTTAGTTCAGAGTGTGCCCATAGTGTGACACTGTCGTCAATGAACTGACACAGCATTGGGCTGGGTCGTTAGCCCTGCTGTGTCCAAATTAGGATGGTGTTACTCCAACTGTATCCCAAGCTGGTGAGTCCCCTCCTACTCAAGATATGGTCCCCAGACCAGTCGCGCCAGCAGCATCAGGCACGTTGTCAGAATCCAGAATTTCAGGCCCCAGCCCAGACCTTCTGAATCAGAATTTGCAATTTAATAAGATCTTTAAATGGCTCATGCACACATTAAAATTTGATAAGCACTGTGCTTAGACTGTTTCCTCACAGACCTAAGCATTATTTTGAGCACTATAATTTATGAGGGATAAAGACAGACCTCAAAGAGAAAAACTGGGCTGGTAAAAATACCTGAAACAGATCACAAGTGACAGCAGCCTCTCCTTTAGGAAGCAGTCAAGCTATGGAGCTGGAGTTCTGGGCTCCCTCCAGCCTGAGCAGAGGCCGGCTGCCGCACAGCGCAGGGTCCCGCGAACCCCTCCCACACTGTGCCACCCCTCTAATTAATGTGGAGATGCTGAGATTTGTCCCTACAAGAGTGTCCAGGTGGTGGGAAGATATACAAGACATTTGTGTTTTAACTGTACATCCTTTTATTTTTTTATGAAGTCATATACACATAGATCATTTATACATTAATGCATTTATGGGGTACAATGTGCTGATTTTATATACAATTTGGAATACTTAGATCAAAAGTAGTTAATGTAGGGTTTCACCTCATTTACTTAATGTTAAGAGATTTATATTCTATACTTAGTAGATTTGACATGAACCCTTACAATATGCTCCATAGGTGTGGTGCCACCACTTACCCTCCCTCAAGCAAACCTCCCCTCTCCTCTTATCCCTTCTTCTCCCCTCCGACATTCTGGGCTATAATTGTGATTTATCTTTCATATAAAAGTATGAGTGATTATAAATTGACTTCATAAAAGTACTGAGTACATTGGATACTTTTTTTTCCATTCTTGAGATACTTTACTAAGAAGAATATGTTCCAGCTCCATCCACGTAAACATAAAGGAGGCAAAAATATCCATATTTTTTAAGGCTGCATAGTATTCCATGGTATACATATACCACAATTTATGAATCCATTCATAGGTCGATGCACTTTTGTTGACAATGGCTGTTAATCTCAGATAACTTTTATAGAATTGTTTCACCATTTTAATAAATGGTGTGGCAAATGATACATGCCTTCACCCTTTTGAAAGGTATGTTACAACCTACCTTTGTGTCTTGTGAATATCACTATTCTTTGGCTTACCATTTTGTGGTGGTGATAGTTGGTTCAATATCCCTTCTAAACTGTAACTCACCAATAACTTGACCCATGTCTTATCCCTGAATTTAGTGAAGACTTACTGGTTGTTTACTGAAATTGATAAATGAGTAGATGATGAAATGAATGAACAAATGGAGGTGTGAGGCAGCCATGTGAAAAAAAGTTTAGACTTAGTCTCTTGTCATTGCACAATGTAAAACCAGTATACTAGACACAAATACTAACACTGCACATTTGGGGAGTCAATCTTAAAGAGAAACTTGTGAGAATTAGAGATGTGAGAAAATGGGTTGAGATTTAGTGGGAGGAGTAAAATTTCCTGGAGCCAGAATTATTCAAACAATGTAATAAACCATTTGATGTACAAACCATATAAAACAAGACTGTTTATAGATGAAGAAATTCCAGCAGCCATAAATATGTGAAAAATTTGCTCAGTCTCACTGGGATGCAGGGGAAATTAAAATTGCAATAGCATACCATTTCAAACTCATCATAACTACACACATTTAAAAACCTGATTATACCAGCTATGGACAACAGATACGGTGCTTTAAATTGTTACAACCACTTTAGAAAGATTGAATTTATTTCAGGATAGGCACAATCTACAACTGAGTGTTTCTACTTTGCAGTATCCATTCTGGATTTTTTAAAATGGGTCCTAGTGCACAAATGAGATCTACCCATGGATATTTATTACACCCCCAGCTAAAAATGGGGGAGAGGGATCCAACTGTTTATTAGTAGAATGGGCAAATCAATGGTCCCTTATACAGTGATGTCCTACCACACAACAATTAAAATAAATACACTGATTCTATGTTATTATAAATGAGGAAAGCAAGTTACAATAGGATAAACAGAATTAGATATATTTTATGTAACTTTAATGACAGCCCGAAAATAGTATATGAGGATTGCAGATAGAAAAAACAAAAGTGTGTACACAGGTTGTTTACACCAATTTCAGAAGCATGTTACCTCCAGGGGAGAGGAAAAGGATGGGAAATGGAACATCAGCCCATGGTCTTTTTCTTTTTTCATGAATGAGATCTTAGTACATTTAGCACAATGTCAACTACTCTTCTAAAAGGATAGTAAAGACAATGGACTCTATTACGTTATTGCCTGAGCTTTCTGGTATCTGACACAATGTAATAATTCTTAAAAATTAAGGGGAACCAATTGTCAGGGAAGTTGATGGGATAGGAGATACAAAATTGCTCACTCTGACCTTAGGGAAGACAGGGCAACTGGCTGTAACCAGGCAGGCCAGTGTGGTCAGGGAGTTGTTCTCTAAGGATGGAGAGACGACGACGGACCAGAGATTCTAGGCTCCCTGTTCATTATCCAGCCAAGCCTTTTGAGATACTCTCCTGAGCTTCGCGTTGAGTCCCCCTTCCTGACGGCAGAAGGTCTGTGTTCATTAGTGGGAACACCCATCAAGTTCCAGAAAGGAAATGTAGGTCAGAGAAAATGTGACAGATGGAGAGTAATGAGATTCTCAAGCTGTGTGTGGGGGGACACTCAGATCTGCTTCCTCACTGGCGTCAGCCCATGCAACCCTATCTTGCAGCCAGGGTAACCCTACCACCTTGATTTCTAACTCACGGTGCGCGTTTCTTGTGCATTATCTCCTAGTCACAACACCCATGAGATGAGTTTAAGTCTATCCCAGGGTTTAGAAGTGAGGGGGCAAAGGTTCAATAAATTGACAGGTTTACCCAACATCACACAGATAATTGAAGGACCTCTGGACTTGAACTGAAATTTTCTGATGTTGATTATTATATACATACATTATAGGCACTATTATTACCTTTCAATTTCTGTTCATGAGTACGTTGTGTTATGCCCTTCCCTGCACCCAACATGGTTTTCAGACCCTGAAAACCATACAAGAAAGATATTTACCAGCCTAGAAATGGGGCTAGAATTTTAGGAGCTGGGAGTAAAGAGAAGGAGTGGAAGTAAATATACCAAATGCCAGGCCAGAGTGATTAATTTAGTATTGAATTAGTATGCAGGAAGACCCCGCAGGATATATGGTTTTATTGTCTGATAAAGGGAAGTTTGTCAGGGTGTCAGGAGAGATAAATGTTTTCCTTGGACCTTAATTTAAGCTGGAGAGATCACATAAATTCTTACAGAGGAAGCCGGTATCGTTACAGTTATGTTTCCACTCACCATGCTCTCTTCATTGGGAGGCAAAGTGCTATTTGACTGAGTGCTTTTTTATTGTGATTAATATACAAAATGTACAATTAATAGTTGTACAAATTGATTAATTTTATCTATGTGTACAACCACGCAACAATCAGCCAAGTCAAAATGTAGAACATTTTCAGCACTCCAGTAGGTTTTCACCCTCCCTAGTCAGCTACAACCTACCACTCCAACCCAACAGAAATAAAAACGTTCTGACCTTTATAACCAGCTTGTTTTGCCTGTCCTCTAACTTAACGTTAATAGCATCATGCAGGGCGTGCTCTTTGTGTCTGACTTTTTTTACTCAACAGGCTGCCTGTGAGACTCACCTACATGTTTCAGGTAGCAATTGTTTATTCTCTTTTTATGATACGTGGTATGCTGTTGTATCAATATACAAAAGTGTATTTATTCATGCTGCTGTCAGTAGGCATGTGGGTTGTTTACAGCCTTTGGCTATAATGAATAAGGCCGATGGGAACGTTCTTGACATATCTTACATAGTACTGCCATCCTCAACCCCTGGGGTATAGACCAGGGGGCTGAAACTGGGTTGAATTGCAGCAGGTGAGTGGCGGTTGAGGGTGCTTCATCTGCATTTACAGCTGCGCCTCATCCCTTGCATCCAAGCCTGAGCTCCGCCTCCTCTCAGAAGGTGGGGGCCTTAGAATCTCATAAGGGCAAGAATCTAGCTGTAAACTGTGCTTGGAAGAGAATAGGGTGTGTGTTCCTTATGAGAATCTACTGCCTGATGGTCTGGGGTGGAGATGCTAGGGGTGGGGAGTGACTGCTAACAACAGAGATCAACAGAGATCTGACTGCCCCAGAGACCATCATAGTTTGCAGAGTCATCTGGAAACCATTTCCCCACTCCTGATCCATAAAAAAATTATCTTTCACGAAAACTTTCCCTGCTTCCCTGCTGCCAAAAAGGTTGGCAAGTGCTATTTTAGTAGACATGCGCGCTAATTTCTTTCTTATCTATACCCAAGGGTACAATTGTTATCATAGGGGAGATAGAATTTGTAGTTTTTGTTCACTTTAGAAGATAATGCCAAACAAGTTTCCAAAGTGGTTATACTGTCAGTATAAATGGGCAAATGAGAATTCCAGTTGTACCACATCAGTAGTTAGAATTGTCATTTGTGTGAATTCTAGCCGTCCTGGTGGGGGTAGTGTGGTATTTCACTGGGGTGTGAATTTGTTTGGTGAGTAATGATGTCGAGCAGGTTTTCATATGTTTATTGGCCATTTGGACAGGCTCTTTTGTGAAGGGTCTACCCAAGTCTCTTGTCCGTTTTAGAAAATTGTGTTATTTGTTCTTTCCCTGTTAATTTGTAGAAGTATGTCTGGATACTGTAGGAGTGCATTCTAGATACTGTATTTTCTAAATTCAAGTCTTCTGACTGGTATCTTCTACCAACTCATGAATTACCTTTTCACTCTTTAAATAATGTCTTCAGGTAAAACAGAAGTTCTTAATTTTAATGCAGTTGAATTTATCAACCTTTTCCCTTAGTGGTTAGTGTCCTGTTAAAGAAGCCTTTCCCCACCCCAGCTTTCTGGGGGTAATTGTCTTCCTATGTATTCTTTTATAAGCTTCGTTGTTTTAGTGTGACATAATTTTAAGAACATAAACTTCTGAGTTGGCTCTTGGATTCAGGTCCCTACTTTCCTACCTGTCAAAAGAATGACTCTGATCCAGTAATTCTGAGCTTCAGTTTTCTCTAAGATAAAATCTACCTAATAAATTTACTGTGAAAATTAAACAATACACATGTGTAAAGCATCTATAGTACAGAGTAGGCACTTAGAAAATCATCAGTTTCTCCACTCTATCACATAAAAGTTAGCAATACTTAGGAATATTTGCCTCTTGCATTTAAGGGATTAGGTAGTTGAACATTTAGTGATCATCTTCTCTTAAAGGAGCACAGGGCAGACACAAGCCAAGGTTCTCTCAGTGAAGGGACAGTAAGGCCGGGCGCAGCGGCTCACGCCTGTAATCCCAGCACTCTGGGAGGTCAAGGTGGGTGGTTCACCTGAGCTCAGGAGTCAAGACCCTCATCTTTAAAAAATAGCCAGGTGTTGTGGCAGGCGCCTGTAATCCCACCTACTCAGGAGGCTGAGGCAAGGGGATTGCGGGAGCCCCAGAGTTTGAGGTTGCTGTGAGCTATGACAGAACAGCACTAGATGGAGGGTGATTGAGTGAGACTGTCTAAAAAAAAAGACAGTAACAAGAAGGTAAGAGTGAAATAGCAACAGAAAAGTTAAGTAATGACTAGAAACAATACTTAAAGAGTGTTCACAGAAGAGTGCAGGATAAATTGCCGAATAGATTAAAATTGTCATCCACATAATTTAGTGAGGCGCTGGTATAGTAGCAAGAAGACTTTCCATGGGTTAGGGACACTTTCAGCCACATTTGTAAAGGAGGGGGAGCTATCTCAAAGGGGATCTGCTGATGGACCCAGAAAACAAATTGGTTCCCTAGTTGGCTCTAGTGAAGGACTTGTTTATATGTTGCGGTATTGGGAGATGAGACTAGGAGGAAGTGAAGTCATTAACTTGACAAATTAATGCATTAAGCAGCCACTGTGAGCCTGTTTCCATGGTGTTTATTTCTCTCCCTTAATTCCCTGATCCTGATATGCACAAACATAGGTATGAACATAAGAGCACACACGTATGTGCGTATGTAAGTATGTACATACTACACATATGAACAGTAGAATGTCCTCACTTAACGTCATCGGGAAGTTCTTTTGGAAACTGACTATAAACGAAATGACACGTAACAGACCTTTTTTCCTTCATCACCATTGTCACCACACGGCGTTGAGGGAGGCGACCTTAGTTGAGGACCTGCTGTACATGGCAGTTTCCAGGAACCCATCGATGACATTTAGTGATGCCTCTGTGTGCATGAGTATACCCATAATTATTCTACCTTTTATCTTTTAAAGAGAATAAATAGAAATTGAATGTAATGTTACAGAAGCTTAGGGAAAAGTAGGTTAAGGAGACTGGTGCCATGAGGCTCAATCCTCAGAGAAGACACAGCAAGGATGACAGATGCACACAGGTCCGGGATGTTAGAGGCCCCTTGGAAGATGATTTTATATCGTCTCAAGGATGAAAATCAGGTTGCAGGAAGTTGAAAAGCAAACTGGGGGAAGGGAGTGGAGGTGGGAAGGACAGAGGGCGCGTTACTCCATGCTCTGCCCTTTTTTTTTTTTTTTTTTTTTGAGACAGAGCCTCAAGCTGTAACCCTGGATAGAGAGCTGTGGCATCACAGCTCAGAACAACCTCCAATTCCTAAGCTCCTGAGCTCTAGCGAGTTTCCTGCCTCTGCCTCCCAAGTAGCTGGGACTACAGGCGCCCGGCCATTTTTTGTTTGCAGCCGTCATTATCATTTGGCGGGCCCGGGATGGATTCGAACCCGCCAGCTCAGGCGTATGTGGCTGGCGCCTTAGCCCGAGCCAGATGCTCTGCCTTCTTTATAGCTGTGGGTCAAGTCAGCTCACATCTTAGACCAGGAAATCCCTAGATGTAGATTAGGAAGAAAATCCCTCCTGTAACATTCAGAGTACTGTCTGCACGTGTGTCCACGTAGAAGAAAGGTGTTGACTCCAGGGGACGCACTGAGAAACTCACTACAAGTGGCCATTTTCTCATCTTCTGTGAGTAGACAGCCTTTACACAAAATCCTTCTGTAACCATCAGTTTCCTGAGTTGATAAGAAAAGTTTTTTGTTTGTTTGTTTGTTTGTTTGTTTTTTCATCATACACGTTCTTTCTCTTAGGGTTGCTAACTAACTTTAATCAAACAATATATAAAGTAACACACACAGCACCAGGAAAAGTAAATGCTAACACAAGTCTCCCTCCCATTAAAAAAGATATTCCACGGACAAGGAAGAAAAAGGAAAGTTGTCCAGAGAATGAGACAGGGGTAGACACTGAGGGAAATACAAAAGGAAACAGAGACACCCGCAGAAATGCACACCAGAGAGACAGAGACAGATTTAGAGAGAGCGAAGGGCAGAGAGAGAAGTCGGCCGGCAGAAGTTCCTGCAGGGATTTAGAAGCACGGTGTGGAGACAGCACAGGCGGCACTCGCCTTTCACAGGGAACATTTACGCCATTCCTCACCTGACTTAGGAAGTGCCATTAGCTGAGCAGGCAGCAAGTCCTTCCAGGGCCCCCTTCCTTGTGCAGCTGACGTCCTATTAGGGAGACCCTATCTGTCCTGGAACTGGTCTTTAAGTTCCCTAACAGTATCTGAGATTTCCTGGTAAATTGCAAGCTGGCATATATTATACAATGAGGCCGCCCGTGGTGATGTCTATTGTCATTTTCTACAGCAAATCAAAATTGAGTCTAAAGTATTATCTGGTTTCCTGAGCTTAGAGTAACACTCCAGGCTCCCTTCGTTAATAATCACCCTGAAGGAGATTTCTCTGATTTGACAAGTATCTTTTATGCATGAGTCAAAATGAATAACTGAGAA
Source organism: Arctocebus calabarensis (assembly GCA_963573935.1). Lineage (NCBI taxonomy): Eukaryota > Metazoa > Chordata > Mammalia > Primates > Lorisidae > Arctocebus > Arctocebus calabarensis. The sequence goes on from CAUYON010138704.1 coordinate 36,623, forward strand.
GGAGGGGAAATTGTTTGGCCAGGAGCACAGTGGCCAATGTATGTGAGTGAGAAATTATGCTCTGAAACAGTCTGTGTCCTTTGCGTTTTCTGGCTCCCATCTATAGGACTGAAAATTAAATATTAATGTTGGGGAAACTTGTTATTTTTACCACTGAGAGAAGAAGCTGTTAGGGTCTTTATTGAAATCTGGGTTGCTGGTTCCAGGGAGCTTAAGCACACAGTGGGAGATTTTTGCCTCTTTAAAATTTTTAGAACATTTTTATGCTAATCATAAAAAATAAATTGCAAAAAACACATTGCAAAAAAAAAAAAGATTGGAAAATACAGAAAAATAAAGGTGAGAAAATAAACTTTGCGCCACAATCTTACTCCTTGGACATAACCTTGCTTAACATTTGGTTATATTTCTTTTCATAATGTGTTTTCCTTCCTCAAAATTAAGACTGTATTTTATATACTTCATGTCGTATTTGGGGGTGAGGATTTTTCTGTCTTTTAAATCTTCAAACAAATGTGATTTAATATTTCTTTGTGTGGCTGTCTCATGATAAATTTAGCTAATGTTCTGTTTTCCATTGTTTTGTTACCTATAAATTTATTCATGAGAGTATAGTTAGCAAACATTTACACAAGTCTTTGTCTTCCCAGGTTCATGACAATTCCCCCAATGGGCCCACTTATATAATATTTCCTTTATGGTATCTGAGATCACATCATCTACCCTAATCTGTAATCCAGGTATACATCGGATTCAAGCTCATCCCCTACAGAGGTGTGGCCAGGATTTATTTCAATTTCACTGAGCACACTGCAAAAAGTAGACAGCTAGTCTACCTAGAATATACAAATAATCCCCAGGTTTAGGAGAAGAGAAAAATCTACATTGACTCAAAGTTGCTTTGTTTCCAACCCAGCATAAACATTATTCTATATTATATTTCCAGTTTATATTTCACATTTAATTTATTAGTCTATCTAGCATTTATAGTGTGACAAATACATTTAATAATTTTTGTTGCAACTAGCCAATTTTCTTAATGATTTTTAAATAACCAATGTCTTTGCCATAGATTTTGACATTTTCAATATTATATCGTGTTTAAAAAAATTCTAGGGAATGTTTCAGCTTCATCAGTGGTATTTCATTGATTTGTCTGCCGATTACTTGCCAATAACTCATCATATCCGCTATTGTGATTTTATGAAGTTTTAATATCTGCACATGTGAAGTCTCCACTATCCTTTTTGAAGGTCTTATTGGCTTATTCTTCCATATAAATTTTGCAAACAATTTAAATTACTGAAGAATCTCAGATGAGGCTCAGCGCCTGTGGCTCAGCAGCTAGGGCACTAGTCACATACACAGGAGCTGGTTTGAATCCAGCCCAGGCCCGCCAAACAACAATGACAACTACAACAAAAAAATAGCTGGGCATTGTGTCAGGTGTCTGTAGTCCCAGCTACTTGGGAGGCTGAGGCAGAGAATTGCTTAAGCCCAAGATTTTGAGGTTGCTGTGAGCTCTGATGTGATGGCGCTCTACCAAGGGTAACACAGTGAGGCGGTCTCAAAAAAAAAAAAAAAAGCTTAGATGATATTGACATTGAATCTACACATTTATTTAAGAATTGATATCTATCTAGTCTATCATTTATAAAACATGAAGGATCTTACTGATCTCTATTTTACTGACTTGTCAATCTTTTCTAAGGATGTTTACTCCTGGTTTGCTTTTAAAAACACGTTTCTCTAATAGCACATTTATTTACAGTCATACCTCTTTTGCCTATTTTAAAATCATGGGTGTGCTTAAGCATACTGAAAAAAACTATTGAAAATGTGCCAATGTACCCATCATTCTTAAATTGCCAAGAACATTTCACCAAAATTGCTTCAGTTATTTTTTAAAAATCGTCGTCAGCAGTATACCCCTTTACAATTCAATTCCACACTTTTTCCACTCTTCTCAAGATAAAGAAATAATTTCTTTTAGTTAGTATTTATCCACGTTTGTATAACTTTACTACAGATGCATTCATGGATAGAATGTTGTGAGTTTTCAAATATGCATATTATAAAAATAAATTTAAAGTATGCATATTATATGAATTACATGCTACATATACATGTCATATTATTAGTGTTCAATTCATATTTTACTTAATTGTTCTATTTTCTCATTAGTTATTGTTATTAATCTGTTACTTGCCCTAATTTATGAATTAAATTTTGTCATAGGTATGTATGGATACAAAGAAAACATAGTGTATTTTGGGTCTTGTACGATCAGGCATCCATTGAGGTCTTAGAACTGAAAGCCTGCAAATGGAGGGTGGGTTATTAGAACTTTAAAGAGGGTGGATGTGAATTTAAGGAGTCAGGTATGTAAAGCGCTTACTTAGAACACACACTGCTTATCAAAGCTATTTAAAGTTAGCTTTAATTATTTCTTCTCCTGGCTGACTGTTGGCTACTAAGAACATCTCAGAACCCAGCTCAAGTTCAAAACCTAATGGCAGCCCACCCGGGCCCCTTCACACATCACACACTTACCAGCATCATTTTAACACCATAGTAAACCAGTGATACAAAAACTCCGTTAAGGTAAATCTTGGGATATTTCATACAAACTTCTTCAATCTTTCTATCCTAACTTTTTGACCTTGAAAATTAGAATACAATATTTGCATCAGCAGTGCACATTTTCTGTGTCCAATTTTGCCTACATTTTCAAATTCATGATTGTGTCACCCCGGATGTTCCAAAGGAAATGAACTTGTAGAACTACAGAGCAGTAACCTAAACGATGAAAGAGCTTTTACTTACTTTCTAATCAAAATACGGTCCAGGAAACCTGGCCAGGATGATAAAAGCATTCTATTGACTGAACTCTCTCTCTGATCCACAGTGTATGTTCCACATCTGTTCTTAGTGATTTTTCTTCTGAAAATCGAGGGTACTGTGGCTCTCGGGAATGGCATCTTCCTCACTGGTGTGATTAGGTGGTATTTGTAAGAGGTTTTCCTTTTTATTTCTTGGTCTTGCAATCATATGCCTGTGTGCAATATTTATGACAGAAATAGTATGTTGTTGGCATTCCCATAAATTTGAGAAAAATCTATTGTTTGGCAGGTGAAAATGGTCATTTAAAAGTGCATTTGCCTTTGTTCTATTAGAGATTAACTTTTGGAGGAGTCTCAGAGAAAGCAGGCTCCTACAGTTTCTCTCCTTTCATTCATAATAATATTTGACTTACAAGTGGAGGGTACATGGCAGAGTTCTGTGGGTGGATGATGGAAGAACCAAAGGTGCTTATTGTAACTTACAATTCTGAAACTTGCCAAACTGTTCTTCCACTCCATTTCCCGGACAGAGAATGTACATCCTGTCCCTTCTATGTGTGCTTTTCCTAGAAGCTCTTTCCCCCTGTCTATCAGATAGGATCTATTCACGATTGTAAGTTTTATCTGGTGGAATTAGTGCATGTATGACTAAAAAACTTCAGGCTTTGCTGACTACTGAACTAGTTATCTGGAATGACAGAATTCAGATGTTCTGTTTAACCTGACAACTAATCTTTCCTTTTATAGCTCTTATTTCAAATCCTCTTATGTGCAGTTGGAAGAGCAGCCAGTTGGTGACCAGAAGCCCTGAGTTACACAGCATTGCCTCCTGCTGTTAACTCTTCAGAAGGGGATCCTTCCTCCAGGTCTCAGTTTCCCTATCTGATAAACAAGGAGGCAGAAAACAGTATTTCAAGGTTCCCTACCACATCTGTAATTCTATGTTATTTTCCTGAACATCCTGGCCTATAGTTAGAAAAAATTTAACTATAACTAATTTCTTTATAAGGTGATTATAACTCATTATATTCATTATCTTGTAGTTCAACTTGTTCCAGCAGCTATTCTTCCAATACAGAACAGGAGTTGAAGCAAGCAGAGGGGTTCATGCTGAATATTTGCTGAAGTTACTCAGAGAAAGGGCCACACCCCCAATCCTCCCTCTCACCACCTAGACTTTAGTGCCTTCAATAAGCTTATTCTCTTATCATTTGCCTCTTTTCTTCTAACTTATAAATACAAGGAAAAGTATCTGGCCAGTTTTCAAATCGTAATTGTATGTTTTTCCTTTAGTCGATTGAATTGGCTTTATTAATTTATTGGCTACAAGAGGTGACGAGGAAAACAGAATAAAGAGGGCACAGGAGGAGTGGGGGGAGGACATTCTTTAAAAAAAATTACCAATACAAGTATTTATGGGGTACATGTGATACTTTGTAATTGTACATTACATAGAATATGTACTCATTCAGGGTATTTAGGTTGTCCATTACCTTAAGTATCCATCATTTCTATAATATATGTTTGGAGCATTTAAAGTTCTCTTTTCTAGTATATTTTGAAATATACAACACATTGTTTTTTAACTATAGTCACCCTATTGTGCTATCAAACATTAGAACATAGTCCTTCTAACTATGTACAGCTGTGTCTGTACCCATTAATCAACTCTCTTCATCTTGCCCACCCATCCACTCACATCCACTTCCCAGCCCTTGCTATCTTTCATTCACTCTTTACCTTAATGATATCAAGGTAATCAAGGTAGCAGGGAAACTAGCATGATTATCATTAGAATTATTTTAATTTTTATAATATACAAATATTAGCCTAGATTATATCAAAGGCTCCTTTCTTTCTCATTGAATAGTAAACCTCTCCAAAGGAGAGACACAGAATAGGTATTCAAATACAATGAGTATTTGATGATGATTTTAAATATTTTCTGGATTGAATTGAACCATATAAAATTAAACTAAAACAAATTTTATATAAAATGTTAAAGATAACTTTAAAAATAATAAAGCTTTCTTTCCACTGAGGAGAACTTGGAAGGTTTCAAGAAGGTAATCTTTGAGCTGATACTTGAAGAATTAGTTACCTTTGGATTGCAGTGAAGAAAATGATGTTCCAAAAAAAAATTATGTAAGCATATAATAAACATAAACAAAAATCAGATAGTTCAGTATGACTAGAATATAGGGTTAGTCAGTGAGAAAAAGCCTAAATTTACTTCTATTTAAACATATGTATTGGATACTTATTCTAGCAGGAGGACAAACCTAGTAATAGGTAATTTAAGAAAATAGCAAGTGTGATAATGTAAAAGTATTTAATAAATGCTATAAGAGCACAGAGGAAAGATTCTCAAAGGACACTAGAGTGAGTTTTGAAAAACAGGTAAATTAACTTCACCATATAGATTCTGGAAAGCTTCATGAAAACAATTACAAATTATTGTGTAACAAACAGGAAACCATTGAAGTGTTATAGTGCAGAGACCTGAAAAATGGTCAATGGGTGTGGTCATTGCTTTGTGAACACATGATAAATGAGCTTTGTGAAGAGACTCTGCTCATGTTCTTCACTGTGCCTACAAAAAATGGATATAGGTAGAGTAATGCTTTAGGCAGAGGAGTCTTAATAGTGAAGCAGGTGTGAAGTCAGGGGCCAGGGTGAAGACAGCAGCAGAGCACAGGGAGATGAGTCCAGCTATTAGGTGGTTGTAATTGCTCGTGTCAGTAATTGTTGATAGCTTGAGTCTAGGGTCTGTGTCTAGGCAGCATAAATAAATTGGAAGGAACGAGTTAGCACTATAACAGAGGAGATGAGTGTTGTTGGAGATGAGTGTGTTGTTGGAGATGAGTGTATATATGATCAGTAAGGATTAGTTTCAGCTGGGAGTGGCAGATAATTCTAAATAAGGTAGCAATTTATTTCTTTCTTGTAAATGTAGGCACTATAGGAATCTCAGCTCTGTCCACCTTATTGCTGCGAATAAGGCTTTTGTTTCCTGGTTCAAAGCTTGATTCATGGATTTGAGGTCTAGCTATCAGGTCCACATTCCTGCTTGCTGGAAGGGATAAAAAGAAGCATAGCATTTTCCTTTAATGCTTACATACTTCTCTAGCATCTCGTTCACCAGAACTTAGTCACATGTCCACACCTAGCTGCAAGGGAGGCAGGGAAACATCATCTTTATCCTGAGAAGCCAGGTGCCTGACTAAAAACTGGGGCTTCCCTTGTTAAGGAGAAAAAGGGAAATAGATATCAGAAGATTAGAAGCACTGTTTCACCACAGGGGCAGAAGACAAGTGCAATCATACAGCCCTAGAAAATAGTGATACTCCATTTAGCAAGCTGCTGGGGGAAAAAAAAAAAGTTGAGGAACATGATTGTGTTATCTTCATTGAAGTAGTAGCTAACACAGGTAGAATGATTAAGTCTTCTCAGTTACAACTCTCCAAATAATTCAAGTTCCAAATTTTACTTTGGTCTTGTTTATTTAGGCAATGGATCACAGTCTGCCCTGTCTGGACAGCCCAGATATGCTCATAATTCACAGGCTCCACCACCTGTAAGTGTGTAACAGCACCCGCCATGTAGTCCTTGCTCAGCAAATACTGAGTGAATCAGAATTTGAATGAAGAACAGAAAGATGTTGAGCTATGGTATATGGAAAAACAAATGAGTAATACTTCTCTGGCCTTTTGCTAAGGTTTGCCTGTGGCTTTATGTCCCACCATGGCTAATTGGTTCTGTTAGGTTATTTTCCCCCACTTTCCTAATGGGCACTGGAGTTTTCCTGGGCTTTTTCCCAGCATGAGTTCTCTGAATCAGTTATTTTCCTGCTTCAAGGCACATTTTATGTTCCCAAAGTTTCCTCAGCTCCTGACTTTTGATTCACATATGTCACGAGTGTCCTCAGAGGCTTCTGAACTCAGTAAGGTAGAGCTATCTTTTTCCTTCCACAAACTAGCTCAGAATATAGATCAGGGGTGTTCAACCATTTTTCTTTTTGTCCCACATTGGACGAACAAGAGTTCTCTTGAGCCGCACATTAAATACATAAACACTAACAAAATTTGATGAGCAAAAAATAAAAAAAGTTGGTGTATAACTTTTCACAGTATCTGACACCACATATAAGCAAAACAGGCACCAAATAATCTACATATGACCCACAGGCCACAGGTTGGACACTCCTGATTAGAGAGGACGGAATGTGCATATTGATGTATGAATATATTGTTTATATTACATCTTAAATAGATTCAAGTAAAATGTGCTGCAGCTTCCAACTTCTTTTTCTGAGCAATTGTTTGCTGACTACCCACTAGCCCTCAATACCACCACCAACATCAAATAATAAAGGTAGTGGATGCCATTTATTGAACTCCAATTATTGTCTTATGTACATTAACATACTTAATTCTTTTGACACTCCTGTAAGTATTTACTCCCAATTTTCAGATGAGTACACTGGAGGGTATTGGGGGGGGGTTAGTTATTGTCATTTTTCTTGTTTGTTTTAACTGAGCATTCAAAAGATAAAATAACTTGTTGAAAATGACACTGTTAAATTTGGGATTCAACTGCAGGTTATTGTATATTTTCCATTAAGTTACACTGCCTCTCAAAACAGACCGACAACCTTAATAGAGACCCCAGACTTTCATTTCATTCAGAGGTAGTAGCTATGATGGAAAATTTTGTGCATCAGTTTTAGTCCCATAACTGACAAACCTATGGATTTTAGGAATTACTAATAATTATTTGCAATTGTATTTTGAAAATGGATCCATTATATCAGTTGCCTTCTATTATTCTGAATATAGCACATACATATTCCCCTTATTGCTATGATTTGTGGGGGTCTGGGTGAACCGGGCATGGACTTGAACTCCTAGGGTCCCTAGTTTCATTCTTCTCAAACCATGAATGGACCCTATTTCCAAATTGAGCTGTAATCTTTATGGGTAATACACCAATACTTCATTCCAAGATGACAAATAATAAAGAAGTAAAAAGAGATGGACTATGAAATGCATCCTAACTCTGAAATGTTTATCTCATGAATTTGTGATAAATGAGAATCACTTGTTAGAAGAGTAACTTTTTTTGGATTAGTTGCCCATTTGTCAGGTCAAAATTAAAAAAATAGCATTATTCTATCATTATTTATTTGTGTCAAGGATATCCCAATATTTTTTTTCATCATATTACTTGTGGGTCTTATTTATTTATCTTTTTTTTTTTTTTTTATGTTGGGGATGCATTGAGGGCACAAGAAACCAGGTTACACTGATTGCATTTGTTAGGTAAAGTTCCTCTTACAATTGTGTTTTGCCGCCAAAAAAGGTATGGCACACACCAAGACCCCACCCCCCTCGCACCTTCCCTCTCTGCTCTTCTTTTACCCATCCCTCCCTCATTCTTTCTCTCTCTGCTCTCCCCGCTCCCCTCCATGTCATTAACTGTCATTAATTGTCCTCATATCAAAATTGAGTACTTGGGATTCATGCTTCTCCATTCTTGTGATGCTTTATTATGAATAATGTGTTCCACTTCCATCCAGGTTAATGCAAAGGCTGTAAAGTCTCCATTTTTTTAATGGCTGAATAGTATTCCATAATGTATGTATACCACAGCTTGTTAACCGATTCCTGGGTTGGTGGGCATTTAGGCTGTTTCCACATTTTGGCGATTGTAAATTGAGCTGCAATAAACAATCTAGTGCAAGTGTCCTTATGAAAAAAGGATTTTTTTCTTCTGGGTAGATGCCCAGTTTGCAGGATCAAATGGGAAGTCAAGCTTGAGTTCTTTGAGAGTTCTCCATGCTTCCTTCCAAAAAGGTTGTATCAGTTTGCAGTCCCACCAGCAGTGTAAAAGTGTTCCCTTATCTCCACATCCAGCATCTGCACTTTTGAGATTTTGTGATGTGGGCCATTCTCACTGGGGTTACATGGTATCTCAGGGTGGTTTTGATGTGCATTTCTCTAATAATTAGGGATGTTGAGCATTTTTTCATATGTTTGTTAGCCATTCATCTGTCTTCTTTAGAGAAGTTTCTATTCATGTCTCTTGCCCATTGATATATGGGACTGTTGGCTTTTTTCATGTGGATTAATTTGAGTTCTCTATAGATCCTAGTTATCAAGCTTTTGTTGATTCAAAATATGCAAATATCCTTTCCCATTGTGTAGGTTGTCTTTTTTGCTTTGGTTGTTGTCTCCTTAGCTAAGGAGACAACTCCCAATATTTTCTTTACAGAAACAACTGCTTGATTTGCTGTGGCACTGCATATTGTTACAG
>CAUYON010138705.1:0-22698 GCA_963573935.1 Arctocebus calabarensis
GGGTTGTTTTTTGTTTTTTTTTTTTGAGACAGAGCCTCAATCTGTCACCCTGGATAGAGTGCTGTGGCATCACAGCTCACAGCAACCTCCAGTTCCTGGGCTCAAGCGAGTCTCCTGCCTCTGCCTCCCAAGTAGCTGGGATTACAGGCGCCCGCCATTTTTTGGTTGCAGCCGTCATTGTTGTTTGCGAACCTGGGCTGGATTCGAACCCGCCAGCTCAGGTGTACATGGCTGGTGCTTTAGGCCGTTGAGCCACACGCGCCAATCTGGTTGGAGCATACATTTCACCCTTGGTTTGGAATCTAAAGCACTTGATTAAGAAGTGGGGAGGGCAGGCATGCAATGAGGGCTTCTCTGGCCTGATGTGGAGACCAAGTTTGTGCTAGGGCAGGTGGATGTGCTCTTCTATTCAGCCTTGTGTGTCATGGTGCATCCCAGGAATATGCTGGGTGCAGGGCCAGGCTCAGCCTAAAGTCACCCAGCCAGGGCCATCAGAACCAGGCTTACGTACCCTAACCCTGAGGTCCATCCAGTACCCATTTACTGCCCTCTGATCTGCACACAACTCCTGCTGCTATCACAAATCAACATGAAATTGATGGTTTAGAGCAACACATATTAGAGACTTACACTGCTGGATTCAGAAATCCAAAATTAGTTTCACTGGGTTGAAGTCAAGGTTTTGGCAGGGGTATAAGGGAGAGTCCAGGGAGAATTTGTTCCTCTTCCTTTCCCTACTTCTAGAGCCACGTTCCTTGCATTCTTTGGCTTGTGGCTACTTTGTGCATCTTCGAGGCCAACAGCAAAGCATCTTGCTGCAGTCACCATATTGCTTCTTCTATTTTCAAATATCCTCTGCCTCCCTCTTTTAAGACTATATGTGGTTGCACTTAGGGCCCCTCTGGATAACCCAGGGAAATCACCCCATCCTAAGATCATTAACTTAATCACCTCAGCACAAGCTCCCTTTTGCCATGTCAGGTAACATCCATAGGTTCTAGTGATTAGGATCTAAATATTTGGGGGTTATTATTCAGCCCAGCACACCCTCCCCTCAAGGTTCCTGTGGCCCACATTGTTCATTTTCCCAGTGGTGACTTTCTTTCCTCAGGCTTAAAGGAAGCCAACTTCACTACGCAGTTTGGACAGCTCTTCCTCCCACACTTCTCCTTGCCACATACCGGACTTCAGAATCCCCACGGAATTAGTTTCCTTAGCACCATGGCACCTGGCACTGTCCCCTGTGCACTGATTAATTTTTGGTTTTTAAAAATAGGTTTTTGAATTTCATGCAATACATATTCACTGAGAAAAATGAGAAAAACAAGACTAAAAAGAAGAAAGTAAAAGCCACGTATGATCCCATTAACCAGAGGAAGCCACTGTTAATGTGTCGGCACACAGTCCTTTGTTCTTTTTTTTTTTTGCAGTTTTTGGCAGAGGCTGGGCCTGAACCTGCCACCTCTGGTATATGGGGCTGGCACCCTACTCCTTTGAGCCACAGGCGCCGCCCCAGTCCTTTGTTCTTTTCCCAATACTCATTTGGACACTGAAAAAGAATTTTTTAAAACAAACAACCAGTAAAACCCCGGTGTTTTGAAACATCTTTTGAACTCTGCAGCTAGCTATCCTGGTTCAAACCCCAGCCAACCACTCACCATCTGTGTGACCTTTGTCAAATTGCTTAATCTGTTTGTGCCTCAGTTTCCTTATCTGTACGAAAAAGGAAATGATAGCACATAGCTCATAGGGTTGTTATGATGAGGAATTAATGTATAGAAAGTACTGAGGCCTATGCTTGGCACATAGCAAATGCCATGTAAGTGTGAGCTGTCATCACCGTTATTATCACACATATTTAAGGGGACATCTGTGCAGGTGGATGAAGAACCTTTGGCAGCAAAATTCACAGCCACCTGGGGTTCCCTGGCATGAATGTTCTCCTCTGCTATTAGGCACTTAGGTGGGTTCTAGCTTTTTTTCTATAAACAACAACGGGATAAATATCCTTGTGCAAACACCTTTGTGTACATCTTTATTTGTTCCTAAAAATTCAACTGCTGAGTCACAGATCACACCTATTTTTAAGCTTTTGATACATCATTGCCAACTTGTCCTTTGTAAGACTTGTGTTTCCCTTCCTCAGTGCGGTAGGGCTCACCCCACACCCCCACCCCCACCGTGGCCATGGGCACACTGGTGATAGGCACATTGTCCCTGTCCCCCAGCAGAACGTGTCTCCTGACACCTCCACGTGCCCCCACACCTACGTCCACCACCCCAGGGAATCAATGAAGCGGAAGAACTGAAATTGAGGATTTATATTTTCAGCTCCTGTGGCAAATTCATGCCTCAGCTTCCCCTGCATGTAAAATGTGGGTCAACACATCCGCCTATTTAAATATAGTCTAAAAAGCCAAGTGAGACTATGTATTCCATGCGTTAAAATTAAACCAAAATTCTAGACAACTGGTAAAACTTTTGCTTCTTGATCACATGTCAAGTATATTTTTAAAGGTTTCCAAGATCCAATCCTCAGACTCCCAAGAGACCAATTCAGAGCCCCATATCTGCCATTCTACTGCTTCTCTGACTCTGAACCACTTTGGAAACATAGTGCTTGAGTACCAATGCACAAAAACAAATGCCTTCCCACTTGCAAACACACTAATGTCTCATTTTCCTATATCATACTAAAAAATAAAAAAGTCACCCAGCTACCAAACGCACCGAGAATCTGCCCTCTGGGGACTGGAGCAAGCTTGTGTACAGACGTAACAGCATACTGGGCTCCCTTGCAAGAATCATCTCGGCTGTTCCTTAAAATGCTAATGAGGTAGGGCCATCACTTCCATAATAGGGATGAGAAGACTGAGGCTCAGGGCAAGTAAGAATTTGTCAGAGGAGACACTAAAATTCACATTTTCTGATTTCAAAATCCTGCTTTCCTTGCTCCTGTTACAGCAAAACACTGTCAAGAAGCCTGGAACAGACTGGCCCTGAAAGCATCAGTTATCCGTGAAGGTTCTGGAAAGGTCTAACACCTCCTCTCCAGAACAAAAAGACACACTGGGGCTGGCATGATCCACAGGCATCCTTCCCCACTGGTGTCAGAGCTGTGGACATCCTGTCAGGGGGGACCAAACCCAGATCACAGGCCCCACTCATAGGAACCTGAGATCTAAGTAGAGACACATGTCAGAGAGGGCTGGATGTCCAGTTAACCCAGCAAATGAACTGGGACACCCTGGAGGGGGGGAATCTGAAAACTGGAACAAAGAGGGAGGAAGAGGCACCAGGACACTGAGGCAGCAGGACAACAGCCCTGCAACTGCCATTTGCTAAGCCCGCCAGAAGCTGTGCTCAACACCGTGTACACACTCTCACCTCCAGCTTCTGAAGCCCCAACCAGGAGGGTCCCATGATGATCCCATTTTACAGATGAGGAAAGTGAAGTGGAACAGCTATGAGACTAGTACAATGCTGGGCACTTAGCATGCCACGGGCAGCTCCCAGCTCCAGACTGGGTGTGTTTTTTTTGTTTGTTTTTATTTTTTTGAGACAGAGTCTCAAGCTGGGTAGAGTGCAGTGGCATCACAGCTCACAGCAACCTCCAACTCTTGGGCTTAAGTGATTCTCTCACCTCAGCCTCCCAAGTAGCTGAACTACAGGCACCCACCACAATGCCCAACTATTTTTTTCTGTTGCAGGTGTCATTGTTGCTTTAGCTGGCCCAGGTTGGATTCAAACTCGCCAGCCTCAGTGTATGTGGCTGGCGCCCTACCCACTGAACTACGGGCACCTCCATTTTGGGTGGTTTTTTGGTAGACAAGGAGTCCCACTGTGCTGGCCAGTCTAGAATGCCATGATGTCATAGCTTACAGCAACCTCAAACTCTTGGGCTTAAGCGATTCTTTTATCTCAGCCTCCCAAGTAGCTGCGACTACAGGTGCCCACCACAACACCTGGCTATTTTTTGTTGTTGTTGCAGTTATCATTGTTGTTTAGCTGGCCTGAGCAGAGTTTGAACTTGCCAGCCTCGGCGCATGTGGTTGGTGCTGTAGCCACTATACTACGGGCGCGGAGCCAATTAACAAGAGTTTTAAAAAAGAATTTGGTGAAACAATTTGCTAAGGCTGATGTAGGGGCAGGGAGTTGGAGGCCTCTACAAAATTACCCTAGAGACACAGTGAGAAGACTATGTGAGCTTGGACTCAGACATGTGTCACTGAGCATTTGCTATATACCACCATAAATCAGCCACCACCTTGACTGTGACCTGCTCATCATCCAGTGGGGGAAATAGGTCCAAATTGTACAGAAGAGGCAGATCCAAACTCCCTAGTGGTCAACCAGTCAGGACAGGTGTTTTTCATCTGGATCAAGGAACCAGAGGGGAAGCAAAGTCCAAGAAGTGTCCAGCAGGTCCTAGGGCCTAACAGGTATGTCACTTGTGCTGTATCAGTGAACCTCCTGCCATCTCTTTGAGGGAGGTGAGGACAGGGCACAGGGATGTATTGTTTTGGGCATTGTGGCAAGCCTTACCTGAGTCAGGAAGTTTCAAAACAAAGTTTCAAATTACCCTGATCAAAACAGGATGGAGGCAGGGCAAGTTCCAAATGGTCAGAACCAAGATGGTGGAGAAATAGAGAGTGTAGCCCTGACTGCATGAAAACACACCCTTCTCATGAATATTCCACCCCTTGTTTAGCCTATAATTAAGCCATTGCTTAAGTACAGGGGCAACAGGAACCAGGGGGCCAGTTCTTTTTTGCAGGAAAACTTGCCCTACTCTGTCTATGGAGTAGACCTTCTGTAGTTTCTGAATAAATCTCACTTTCATGTTAACTGTTGGGTCACTCCTGAATTCTTTCTTGTGTGATGCTAAGGACTCATTTGGACCTCAAGTGGCTCCCAGCAGAATCAGAAAGGCTAATAGTTTCACCTTTAAGATGAAAAAACCAAAGTCAGAGAGGTTAAACAATCTATCTGAAATCACACAGCTGGCTAGTGGTGAGGCTGAAAATTGAATCCAGATCTGTGAGACAAGGATGAGGTCAGGAGGGAGTTGGACAGGGAAGGCTGCCAAGACCACGAAATAGCAACAGAGGAGATGAACTGTCGTCCAGGGCCAGGTTGGAGGTGCAACGGGATCCTGTGACTGATGACAGTGAAGTAGAGGGTCCCATTCCAGCCTGGCCAAGGGGCTTAGGAAGTCTGCAAGCCCACCTGATGAGGAAGGACAAGTCCTACCCCTGCACCCAAGAGAAGGCACACTGCATCCCAGCCCCAAAGCCTGGACCCCACAGAGCAGCCCCCATGCCCTTCAGATGCAGGGAGAGGAGGTCTAAGAATTATGTTCTCCATGCAAAGCTCTAAACCCCCACAAGACTGTAAAAACCAACAAATTCAGCAGCCCAGACCTGCCTCAAGTGAGTTGTCCAGGTTGGCAAGGGACTTGGGGGTGGGGGATCCCTGTGGCTAACTGGGCCCAGAGCTGGCACTTCTGAGCACCCAGAATTTCCAGGGTCCTGGGTACAGCGTCACACTCCCTTCTCTATGAACCCCCCACAAGGTACTGCTGATCGAATGTACTCACAGCCTAAGACTCAGCCAACTGCCTCAGAACGGCGTCCCCCTACCCCCCACGCCAGGCCCTCTACACCTCCAGCCTCCACACCTCTCTGAGATCAGGCCTCATTCACACCCACCCGAGGGCATGGGTCAGTCCCTCCATTCTACAGGCTGCAATGCCACCTCTTCCTTCATTAACAGAAACTCTGTCATTTAGGGACTTCACAAGCTGTCCTCTGACTCCAACTCCAACTTGTTTCCAAGTGTACCCACAGATCGCTGCCCCTTCCCGGCCTTGGAAGCCTCGGAACACGGCTGCTGTGCTCTCTTGCTCCAGACTCTGGAGTCTAGAGGGTAAGATCCTAGAGGCGGGACCAAAGCCCCCATGTGCCGGGGACATTTACCGCATCTGTGTTCATCCCCTGCGCAGAGAACAGCGTGCACACCCAACGTGCAAAGATTCCTCCTGGCTGGGTCTCTCCATAACCTTATCCTGGAGAGAACACAGGGAGTACGGGCCCCCACCTTCAGAGCACTATCTCCTTCCTCCCTTTTCCATCCACTCTCCAGTCACGGCTCCCTGCATATGGGTTTCCAGGAGGGCATCTAGTCACTTTTCCGGGGCGGGCGGCACAGGGGCACACGGCTCAGGGTCCCCAGTCAGCAGGGTCCAATCTCGCTTCTTACTTCTCAGGCTTGTTTGGCCTCTACTCCCAGCAAGAAACTTCTCCCACTATAAAAAGGCACCTCCGATTACTGCAACCGGCAGGAAGTAAGAGGCCCATGGTACCGAGGCTTGAGGGGAATAAGGAGATCCTTTCTTGCGGGACAAGCGACACTGACTGGACCGTGAGGGCTCTGGGTTCCCTTTCGGGGTCCTGACCCAAGCTCGGCGGGTCCGAGACCCTAGGGGGCCGCTCCCACCGCGCGCGCTCCACCAGGCAGGAGCCGGCACCAGGGGCTCAGAAAGCAGAGCCGGGCGGGGAGCAGCCTCAAGTCTTCCAACTAGGCTCCGCACGGAAACAGGTAGCACACGAACTAGGAATTAGTTGGCATCCTCACCCCCTCCTGCTCGGACCAGAACCCCCCCCAACCCTGGGACACCGCGCCCGGAGCCTGCTCCAACTCAGAAAGTAGCGGGAGGCGAGGGCCGTGCCAAGCGGCGGCCGCAGGGAAGGGCGGGTGGTACCTGTCAGCAGTTCGATCTTGTGTCCCAGCACCTTCATCTCGGCGCCCCGCGCGGCGCGGCTGGGTCTGCGGTGTCGGCGGAGCGCGCTCGGCCCAGCCGGGCAGGGGAGCGCAGGAGACCCGGAGGGAAGCGGCAGGAGAGCGAGGAGCGAAGCAGGAGCAGCTGGCAGCCAGGAGCTCACTCGCCGCCCCCCACGCCGCGCTCCCCATCCAAAACGTTTTTAAAAAATCCACCAATTGCACCGCCGCGCACCCCCAAAAGGCGCCCGCCACCACCTGGTCCGGGCGAACTCCGGGAGGCGGAGGGAGTGCGCCGGCTGGGTGCGGGTGACACCGCAAGAGGGGTGCCCCCGCTGCCCGAACAAAGAGGCTGCGCAGTCCCCGGGCGTCGCTGTGGGGGAGGCGTGGGCGGCGGCTAGGCTGTGGGCCGGCTGTCCGGGGGGGTCTCCGCGCCGAGGCCGAAAGGAGAGGATGGAGAGTGGGGTGGAGTGGTGAGGAGGGGTGCTGCCTTCGCGTAGGCGAAACCTAGTACCGGGGACAAGGTGCGGGGCTGAGGCTGGGCTGCAGCAAAGACCGCGCGCCGCCACCTCAATGGCAAGGGGAGCGGGATCCGGGTAGCAAGGGCGAGGGCGCCGCCGACTCACCGAGGAGGTGCGAGCGAAACAGACGCGCAGGCGGGAGCCGGGCCCGGGCGCCACCGCCACCAACGCGCGGGTGCAGGTGCGGACAGCCGGGGAGCCCCTCCGCGTGCCCGCCGCCGGGGGCGGAGGCCGGGGGGGGGGGCGGTGCGCCACGGGGGGCGTGCCCGTCTGGGTGTGGCGGGCGTGGGCGCTCCGCCGGCCGGGTAGGGCCCTGCCTGGTGGCTAGACCCGAGCTGCGGTCCACGGCTTCCGCCCCCTGCGGCGGCCCGAGCGCCCGGCGTGTGGGTGGGAGGGAGAACGGGACGCCGCGACCTGCCGGCCTGTCTGAGACCGGGGGCCGGTCTCCCGCCCGCTTCTCGCCTCCCGGGCGATCAGACTCTGGCCAGTGAGGAGTGCCACCCTGCCGGCCCGCACCTCCAGCGCTGCTGTGGCCTCGAGGCGTCGGATTCCCGTGAGGGCGAGGGCCGCCATTGCCTCAGTCTTTGTTCAGACTCCCGAGGGGACCTCGGCCCTGTGGAGACAGCCCCTCCCTTCCTACCCGACTACCGCTCCGCTGCCGCCTGGGGAAAGAGGGAAGAAAGGGTTGGGGCCCTTGGGGAGTCGTCCCGCCTGTTTTCCGAACCTTGGGTTTCCTTGGGGAACTCGTGCGGGAGTGACGTCTTCTGGCAAAGGCGTTCTGGGCCCCGGGGGTCCTGCCCAGGGTGTGGTGAGCCCCCTGCCCCCCCTGACCCCCGCAGGTCTCCATCCATTATCTGATGGAAAAGGGAACCGGGGTTCCTCAGGCTCATTCTGCTCTGGCCCAGTGGCGTTTCTCCACCCACCACTCCTCAGGGAAGGCTAGAGTGTCAGTCAGTCCCACTCTAACGACTATGGAAAGCTGATGACCTGAAAAAATTCATTTAGAGAAGACAGCTCAAGACAAGGGCTCCTGGAGACGTGGGGTCAATTCAGGCTCTCTGGTGACCTTGGCCAGGAGCTCTGCCCCTCCCTGGATTCCAGCCTTTTTGGTGCTGAAGGACTGTGTTGGGTGCCAAGTCATCTGGGAGGTCCAGGATGGATGTGCGGTGGGAGGAAGCCTGCAGGCCCCCTTTCCCTTCACCAGACCTCTGTCTGGGCTGGTTTGGGCAGAGACACTACCTAGCTTTGCCTCAGCTTCAGGGGAGTACTGTGGCAGTGAATTAACCTGCTCACCAGCTGAGGAAGCTGGTAAGATTTGGGTGGTCCCAGGTAGGGCATACATTCGACTTTGGGTTACTGCTTTCTCCTGCTTGGGTGCCGTATATAAATTGCCTAGGAGGTAGCAAACTCAGATTCCTTGCCTTGAGCATCTCTGCCTCTCAATTTCCTCCTTGTAAAGAAATAGAGGGAGGTCTATAGTGATGGTGTTGACACAGGAAAGTGACTCCCAGTGCTGGGAGCTACTTGAAGTCCAAGTGGGTCCTTAGTTTTGCACAAGAAAGAATTCAGAAGCAAGGTGACAGTATAACACGAAAGTGAGATTTATTGGGAAACTATAGAAAGTCTGCTCCATAGACAACAGGGGCAGAAGAGAACTGCCCTCCTCTTCCTGTTGCTCTTCTATTTAAGCAATGGCTTAATTATAAGCTAAACAAGGTGTGGAATGTTCTTGAGAGGGGTGTTGTTTTCCTGGAATCAGAATAACACCCTGTTTCTCCCCCATCTTGGTTGGAATCTGCCCTGCCTCCATCCTGTTTTGATTAAATATTTTGAAACTTTGTTTTGAGGCTGACTCAGGTAATGCTGTTGCAAATGTCTAAAGCATCAGTACCCTGCTGCTGGCCCCCCCTCAAACTCCATTCTCACTACAATGGATTCTTTGTAGTCTTGGCTTCCTCATGTCAACAGTTTCTAATTTGCGGTCAAAAATGGGATGTTTCATTGGAGGAGTCCAGATCATATATTCTAACAAAGCTGCAAGGGATGCCGGGAAAAGGTGTTTTCATTTTCTCTACAGGGAGGTAGGCTCTGCCTTGTAGGAAGGGTGTGTGAGATGCCAGTGACCAAAAGTGTGACTAATGACCACTTTAGATAACAATGGACTTGTGAAAGATTGTGATATGACACACATGAACACTTAACTCAGAGTCTGGCGTGGAGAGGACATGTGATCCCTGCACTGAGATTCATACTACTGTGTAAATCTACAGTGTCGATCAGTCAGTGGTGCTCCTCCATACTTTAATCTTTGATTTTTCAGCAGGTGAAAGACAAAAGGACCTTGAAAACAGTATGGCTTGCTGCCCTTCCAGATGCAGAGGCAGCTCCAGTTCTGCTGCCAGGAGAACAGGTGACTGGGTTTTTCCATTGTGGTGATGAATTGGGCTGAGTCACCATCCCTCTCTGGTCCCCTCATGACCATGACTGGGAGCAAGTAAAAAGAACCAGCTGATGGAGATGGGGGTGCAGATGAATTGTCTGGAATCCTTGTCCCTTAGCAGAGGAAGGGGGAGGCAGCAACTGTCTTCCCCTCTCCACTAACACTCCCTACTCATTAATCATGAGCCACACAGCCTCAGGGAGAGAAGAGGAGGTCCTGTCTCTCCATTTATAGTATTGATCGAATGCCTCTTTGGTGCTGTGCCTGTGCTGTGGGCTTCATGGGAGAACCAGAGCTGACTGGGAAACTGAGCTTGCCCTTTAAGGTTCATGCACTCATGGAGAAAACCAGCTCAGAGACTCATAATTCAGATACCAGGCAGATTCTGCTACAATGTGTAATTGAGGTTACCATGGAGTACAGTAGAGAACTAGAGGGTTCAGCAAGGTCTTCCTTGAGATAGAACTGAGCCTGCAAGAGGTGGAAAGTCAGCAGATGGAGGTAGTAGGTGGGGTGAATGGGGAGAGAACTCCATCCATCCATCCATCTGTCCATCCATCCATCTATCCATCTGTCCACCCATCCATCTATCCATCTGTCTACCCACCCATTCATCCATCTATCCACCCATCCGTCTATCCATCTGTCCACCCATCCTTCCATCCACTCACCCATCCATCTATCTGTCTACCCATCCACTCCTCCATTTATTTATCCACCCACCCCTCCATCCATTCATACATCTACACATCCATCCATCTGTCCATCTATCCATCTATTCATCTGTCTGTTCATCCATCCATCCACCCATCCATCCACTCATTCACTAATTCATTCATCTAATTCATCCAATCATCTATCCATCCTACATTGGATCAGCCAGCCTCTATCCTAGGCTCAGGGAGGCATAGAGCTGAGCATGTTGCAACCCTGTCCTCCAACAGGAGCTCCTAGATTGAGATGGAGAAGGCCGGGTATGCATGAGCAGATGGTGAGGAAGCTGGGAAGCTGGGATGAGGAAGCGGGTGGGGGAGAGTGCCTGGCCTCAGTCTGGCTCTGGAATTTCACCAGCTGCCAGATTATCTGCTGCTCTTGGGCCACCCTCAGCCACTCACTGGGTATGTTGCTGCCCCCTGTATTCCCTTATCTTCCATGACCTGTAAGGATCCTCCACCCTACAGGGCCAGTCCTTTGCCCTCCAGGTAACTCTAGGCACCCCACTCCATTCCTGAGGACAGCAGAACCCCCTCCAGTGCCTTTTGCAAATGTCTCTCTTCCTGCCCTGGAAACTTTAGCAGAGGCGTGGAAGCTCAGTTCATGCTGAGTTAAGGCCAGAAATGGATCTGATAATACTTTTTTAAAAAATTACAATAGTTATATATATTCAAATGCACAATACTTACAAGATACAGAGGGAAAAATAAAACTCACTCACAATTCCATTGCCTAAAGATGGCCAGTGTTAATATGTTGGGGGTATGAGCTTCAACACTTTACATGTGTGTATGTGTACACACACAATTTGCCTTCCATATCTGCAGGTTCTGCATCCACAGATTAAGCGAACCACAAATCAAAACTATTTGAAAACATAAAAATAAGCAACGTAACAAAAATAATATAAATATAAAATAGTACAGCATAACAACTATTTACATAGCATTTACATTTTATTGTCCTTGCCTCAGTTTCCCCTGAAAGGTGGGACTTGATCAAGGGAAAGGTGCCCCTCATGGGGAGTGGCAGGTGGCCATCCAGGCTCTTCTTCATATTGCTCCTGCTGACCCAAGCAGGCCTCAAGCTGTCACCCTGGATAGAATGCCATGGCATCACAGCTCACAGCAACCTCCAATTCCTGGGCTCAAGCGAGTCTCTTGCCTCTGCCTCCCAAATAGCTGGGACTACAGGCGCCTGCCACAACACCCAGCCATTTTTTTTGGTTGCAGCCATCATTATTGTTTGGTGGGCCTGGGCTGGATTAGAATCCGCCAGCTCAGGTGTACGTGGCTGGCGCCTTAGCCCGTTGAGCCACAGGCGCCAAGCCGAGTAATGCCTTCTTAAGGAGAACTCACAGGTTCTGAGAAGCCTCTGTCCTGAAGTTCTGGGGAGTTGGCCCCCTTTCAGCAGGCTCAGGTTTCATGGCCTGTCACTGCCAGCCCCAACCTGGCCCTGAGCTCAAGTTGCCCACAGAGCTGTGCAGGTGGCCCTGCCCAGACCTGAGGTGGACTTGGTCAGCCCTACGATTGGACCTCCTGTGGGCACTTTCCCTTCATTGGTGTTGCAGTGAACCCATAGTGTCCTCAGCGCTATTATGACAGGGTTGGGTCGAACCAGAAGTTTCAGTCAAGTTTCTAAACAATAGAAACTGAGGAACTGATTTAGGTTGCTGTGCCAAATCCCCAGACCATCATCCTCAGACTTAATAATTTACTGGAAGGAAGAACTCAGAATAGCCATTATATTCATGTTTATCACTTATTGTGGCAAAAGGATACAGGACAAAAATCAGTCAAAAGAAAAGGTGAATGGGCAAAGTCCAGGAGACACCAAGTACAAGCTTACAGAAATTCCTTCCCCAGAGTGGAACACAGTTCCACACAGGAACACAGTTCTGCCAGCAGCAGTGTGTGACAACACATGCAAAGTACTGCCAACCAGAAAGCTCACCCAAGCCTTGAAAGCCAGGGGTTTTAGGGGGAGTCAGTCATATAGGCATGTGACTACCCTTAGCTGCTTAATCTCTAGGCCCCCAGAGGTCAAATGGATGTGGTGTCACCCAGGACCTCAGACATACAAAAACACTGTTATCAAGTAGGATATTCCAAGGGCTCAGAGGTTCCCTCATTGGAGGAGTCAAGGGCCAATCCTGTCTTTGAAATGTGCAGGGTTTGAGCAACACCAGCCTGCTGAGTTAACCCATTAGAGTTCAGATGCCAGTAATTTATTTTGCATGTGTGTGCACACTCACACCATGATTTCATTTTTTTTAAAAAGAAGTTTAAATCCACGACACAATGTAAGTCACTGCTCCCCAAAAGAACATAGTTGGCCTGATATTGCTAACTTTGAAAATGAAGGGGCCAGAAGCCACCAGTGTACACCCTGAACCCATCATGAATGTTTTCTTGTTTGTTTGTGTAGCTTTGTCTCCAACAGATGAGTTGAGAGGTTGCCTCTGGTTCCTGCACTAGCTCTGGGTTGTGTTCCTGCTCTTGGGAAGGACTAGACCTTGCTGAGGGTGAGAGAACAAGGTCAGGGACCCTCCCTTAAGTGTCTTAAGTCAGTTCATCCTTTCTTTTCTTGGGCTTTGCTGCTGATGTAACTTATCCTGGCAGAAAAGACGGTCTGTTCTTTTTAGCAAGTGCTCTGGCCCTTACTGAGTTGAGTCGACTCTAATGTAGACCATCTATTTTTCTAAGGCCCCATTTCCTCACTATCTGGCCTTAATAATGGAGCTGAGCCATGAAGGCCTGGGCTGCATGGTCTGGAGTCAGACAGCCTAGCTTTCCCCATCCCCTACCTGGATGTCAGGCAAGTGTCCTAACCTTGCAGAATCTCCTCTTCTCAGTAATGAATCTAGTGATACAGCTGTGAGTAGTTGGTGGGTTGATAACTGTTAAGCCCCAAGCCCAGGGCCTGGTGCCCAGCTGGATGGAGCCCACTGGTTAATGACTATTAGGACTGTGCTTTTAGGTGTAAGATATGGGGCCAGGAAAGATCCATCTGATGTGTGACACATCTAGCTGCCCTAGAAGTGGGTGCTCAGGAGTCAGAGGCACCTGTGACTTTGGGACTTCTGGGAAGGGAGCACAACTCATGTACAGGGAAGGAGGAGACCTGGTGGGATTTGGCGGTGTCATGAGGATTGAAGGTGTGTGTACTTTTCTTCCGAGAGCCCTCTTCCTTCCACTTCCCCACTTTTCCTGGCTAATTGCTCATCCTTTGAAACCAGGAGTTCAAGACCAGCCTGGACAACATAGTAAGATAAGGGTGTCAATTTAGGCCTCACTCCCTGATTCTTTGGTTCCCTTATTCTCTCATTGAGCACACATGTTTTTATTTTATTTATTTGTTTTAGAGACAGGGTCTTGGTCCGTTGCCCAGCCTAGAGTGCTCTGGTGTCATCATAACTCAGTGGAGTCTCAAACTCCTGGGTTCAAGGATCCTCCCACCTCAGCCTCTTAAGTAGCGAGGATTATAGGCATGCATTACTACAGCAGCTTATTTTTCTATTTTTTATAGAGATGGGATCTTACTATGTTGTCCAGGCTGGTCTTGAACTCCTGGTTTCCAGTGATTCTCTGTGTTGGCCTTCTAAAGTGCTGGGATTAGAGGCACAACCCACTGTGCCTGACTTAAGCTGCATATTTAATTGTAGTAATAGTCGACCATTATTGTGCCAGGCATAGCGCTGAGGGCATTACCTATATCTGTTATTTCATTTGAATCTCTTGATGTTTAGAGAGCCAGCTGAAGCTTTATTTTTCTGATTTTTACTACACAAAAGTGAAGGCCCAACTCTGTCTATGAGGAGGTTCCTCTCTGCCCTGGACTTTGAGGACAAGGATTGTGTCTTGTTCACTGTTTAGACCAGCCTGGTACTTAGTGTGTGCTCAGTAGATGGGAGCCTTCCACCAATACTTGTTGAATGAGTGAGTGAGTGAGTGAGTGGCTGGGTGGATGTTTGTAATGTGCCAAGGCAGGCCTAGCCCACCATGGGCAGAAGACAAATATTAGTACCATGGTGGGCAGGTCAATGCCCCCAACACCCCAAGTGCCCATCTTTGAATCCCTGGGGCCTCTGAATGTTATGTTACTTGACAGAGGGATGAAGGTTGATGATCAGCTGACTTTAAAATAGGTAGACGGACTACCTGTGCAGGCCCAGTGTAGTCATAAGTGTCCTTCCAAGTGGAAGATAGAAGCAGGAAGGAACAAAAGCGCCTGCAGCAGAGAAGGACTCAGTGATGTTGCTGAATTTGAAGATAGAAGAAGAGGCCACAAGCCAAGGAGAGCCTCTTGAAGCTGGAAAAGGCCAGGTAAGGACAGGGAGTCTTCCCTAGAGCCTCCAAAAGAAATCAGGCTTAGGATGTCCAGAACTACAGGAAAATTAATTTGTGTTGTTTTAAGCCACTAATGTGGTGATTTTTTTCACAGCTGCAATAAAAAACTAATACAGTGCTTCATCCCTGATGCCAAGGAGCACATCTCACGCTTAGTGGTCACTTATTAAATGATTTTTACTTACCAATAGGAAAGACACTTAAGAAAAAAGTCCTTTTGATATTTTGGATTTATATATTAGAGGCTTAAGTGGAGGACTTGAGGTCGTTCAGACTTTGGTCCTAAGACCCAGCCATTGGCTTGGCATGTTGGACTGAGTAGGTAACAGAGAATATAACACAGGGACCTCTAGGGGAAGGAGGTCACAGGCTGATGAGTGAGCAAAGACGCTGGGCAGGTCCCAGCATTCTGGGACCAATCATGGCCTCAGGCCCAGGGTGCCACACCTGATGCCTTATAACAAGCGGGGCACCATGCATTGAGCCTCTACCCTTGCCAGGCAGGGTCTTAAGCCCCCCCCCACACACACACACAAAATCAGCCCACAGACCATTATGTAAGCATCTCTGCCAGGGCTTATATACTCCTCCACTGTGTCAGTCGCTGTTCTAAGAGCTGCACATCCTTAACTCAGGCCGGCCTCATAGTAGCTCCATGCTGCAGATGCTATCATCACCCCCATACTACAGATTAGGAAACTGAGGTCTAGAAAGAAGTCACTTGGCTACTCACATGGTCAGGTAACTGTGTCTGAACAAAGGCAGTGTGGCTACAGGGCCTCTCTGCTCTTAACCACTGTGCTGTGCTGCCTCCCTAGTTGAAATAATAATTATAATATATGACAGGTAATTACGATAGCATAATATTATAAAAATCCAAGAATTATACTACCAAAACATGCCACCCTGGTATATTGATTACACTGAACTGAAGAGAACTGAGAAGAAGCAAATAAAGAACAACTCTCTGCCCTTTCCCTATTTACCTAAAAGCAGGACATAAGTTTGTAGTTCTCTCCTCTTCCCTCTCCAGAGCAAGGACAGACGTGAGTCAATGGAGATGACTCTGCAAGCTTCTCAGCCCAGAGAGGACACAAGAAGAACCCACATCACAAACCTGACAAACTTACCCTGTCCTCCATTCATTCCCCCCTTATCCTCCCACAATTTGTTCCTCTAGAGCAGTGATTTTCAACCAGAATGCTGTGAAAAAAAAATTTTTTTTGAGACAGTCTCATTTTGTTGCCCTTGGTAGAGTACCATGGTGTCATAGCTCACAGCAACCTCAAACTCTTAGTCTCAAGCAATTCTCTTGCCTCAGCTTCCCAAATAGCTGGGACACACAGGCACCTGCCACCATGCCTGGCTATTTTTAGAGCCTGTTGCTCAGGCTGGTCTCAAACTTGTGAGCTCAAACAATCCACCCACCTTGGCCTCCCAGAGTGCTAGAATTACAGGTGTGAGCCACCACCCCTGGCCTTGCTGTGACAATTTTTAAACAGCATTAATTAAATTATTTTCAAAAGAAGTTCAAAACACAGTAAGTGTATTCTTTCTATTACTCTTTTTTTTTTTTTGAGACAGAGTCTCAAGCTGTCACCCTGGGTAGAGTGCTGTGGCATCACAGCTCACAGCAACCTCCAACTCCTGGGCTCAAGCGATTCTCCTGCCTGTTTCCCAAGTAGCTGAGACTACAGCCACCCACCACAATGCCTGGCTATTTTTAGGTTGGCTGCATTGTTGTTTGGTGGGCCCAGGCTGGATTCGAACCTGCCAGTTCAGGTGTATGTGGCTGACACCTTAGCCACTTGAGCCATAGGTACCGAGCCTGCTTTTTTTTTTTTTTTAAATCAACGTAATTTAAGTGTGTTACAGAAGTTTAACTCTGGGTTCAAGTGCGCCGTGAGATGAAAAAGGCTGGAAAACACTGCTCTAGAAAGTCAAAATCCTTTCAAACTCTGTCATTTCTCTCAGGATGTATTGCTGTTTTGTTAAGATGCTATATAAGTCCCATTTCTGCCCACCCCTCTGAGTTATGTAGCACTGAAGACTTGCGTGTGTGCAACACACACGCGTTAACAAACATCTGCTTGTTTTTCTCTTGTTAACCTGTCTTTTGTCAGTCTTTTTTCCAGGGCTCCAGCCAGTGAATCTAGGGCAGTGGTTCTCAACCTTCCTAATGCCACGACCCTTTAATACAGTTCCTCATGTTGTGGTGACCCCCAATCATAAAATTATTTTCGCTACTTCATAACTATAATTTTCTACTGTTGTGAATGGCAATGTAAATATCTGGTATGCAGGACGGTCTTCAGCGACCCCTGTGGAAGGGTTGTTTGACCCCGAAAGGGGTCGTGACCCACAGGTTGAGAACCGCTGATCTAGGTGGATAGAAGCATTTTTTTCCTCCCTTACGATACTACCTCCCATTTGGATAAAGCCTGTTTACCACATATTTTCCTGTTTTTCTCTTGTCGGCCTCACAGTGGCTGGTCATTATGATGGTGCCCCTGGCACACATTTTTGGGAACAGAGCTGCTGAGAGAGAGGCACTCAGCCATCTGAGGCAAGGGTGGGATTCCTTCCTGGGTCTTCTATCCCCCAGTCCAGAGCCACTCATTCCTCACCAACTGCCCCCTGCCTTGCCCTGGTGCATTATTTATGGCCCATTACTCACCTCCTGCAGACACCCAGATGCTGCCTGCCAGAGGCTGTGACCTTGCCCTGTCCCCTGGAGAGGATCAAGGGCAGAGCCTTCCTCCCCAGCCTCACTCTGCTCCTCCCTTCTCCCCACAGCCTCTTTGGGTCTCAGCAGACTCCTGATGTGTGGCACAGTCTGTCCCCTCTTCCCACCGCAAGAACCACCTTGTGAGCAGTTTTGTCTTTGCCAAGCCAGCTGACACATTCAGCAAACTCCTGACTTCCCAAGCAAAGCAGCAGCAGCAAAGTCCCAGCTTACCAGCCCCTCGTCCTGCTGTGTATGGGGAAGGCAAGGGGCGTGGAAGGTGAGTGTGTGTGTGTCGTATGTAGAAGGGAGTGATTGAAGCACTCAGGTTTGAACACATTTTTGTGGCCTCTTTGGGTCTCAGAGCTAAAAGTGTAACCTGTAAGGATCATTTTCTTCTTCCTTCTCACCCAGAGGAGTGGGACGAGGGGCTTACATCCAGAGTTAAGTGAGACCCTGGGGGCCCTGGGAACCCTACGCTTTGGAACTATGTGACATTAAGCAAGTGGCTTAATCTCTCTGCTCATTAGTTTCCTCCTCTTTAAGTACCTCATTGCGTCATAATGAGGATTAAATGACAGAGTTTGGAGAAAGCAATCAGCATAGGGCCTGAAGGACAGTAAACTCTGGGAAAAATGAGCTTTTGACAGTGCACCAGTTTCCGATCACAAAGTCTTTGGAAGGAAGAGCTCCTGGAAGGGAGTGGAAGCCAAGAGCTCCAATGGCAGAATTCACTGGAGTTGAGGCAGGAGCTGGGTTACTTTCATCTCAGTTTTCATGTCTACAAAATGGGCAATAGCTGAATTTAGTAGTTGCTTCAAACCATGGCTAGCAGAATGAAATTCTGGGAAATGAAAGTGAAAACTCCAGGTAATCACACATGTAGTCTCTCCCGGGACTGAACTCTACCCCTTTTCCATAAAACCAGAGGCAGCGATCTGCTTTTCCTTCCTACTTTTAAGCCCCAAACTTTCAGAACCTGAGCGACTGGTTGAAGGTTCTCAGAATTGTCTGGAGACAGCCCCCTCCCCCCACCAGCCCTGGGGGCGCTAAAGAATCTGTCTTTAATAAGCGTCCTTAGTGATTCTGAAGCAAGTGGCCCACTGCGAGAAATTAGCGACCAAGCACTTTACTGGAGATTGTTCTAGATGGTCCTAGAAAGAGTCTTAGACTTCCTGAGTCCTGTCTCTCAGTCTCCTTTTCCTCCATCCCAAGACCCTAAGAATTCAAGGAATGAGCTTTCCCAACCCTCATCATCTCTCACTTCCTCTGCTGGTTTCTCTATTTTAATCAATTTCCAAACATCATTAACTGTTCTTGGACCCAGGACAAGGAAGGTTTGTTCTGCAGCTGCCTCTCCTTGGAGGCACAGGTGATTTACATCAAAGTCTTCCCCAGGCCCAGGAACACATCTTGAAGAGCCTGCCGTGCTGACAGTGAGACAACCGAGGTGTCCGATCAGTGTCCAGGAGGCCAAGAGCCCTGAGCACCAGCATCCTCATCATTGTATCCAGTGCTTGGCTGGGCCAAGGGGCTCGTGGTAAATGTTGGGAGGTGGAGGAGGGGGATGGTTTATTAGGCAGCATTATACGTATTACAGCAATAGCTAACTAGTTTACCAGAGACTCTTGAGGTCAGCTTCTTCTGCTTTAATATTTCATTGCATGATTTCTTGACTATAGTGAATCAGCAAAAAAGTCTGTTTCTCAAGTCCCAAGTATTTCAGTGACTGTGGCACGCTCGACACCCTCCTAATCCAGAATCATGTATGACCCTCATGAACACATGTCCACTCTTCTTCTATCTCATTCACCATAGGAGCACCCACGGTAATAACCAGTAAGCCTTGACTGAGGAGCACCGTAGACTGCTAATCAATCTGAAATGTGTCATATATTTGTCACCACCATCCTATCAAGTAGGAATTTAGAGTATCCCCATTTTACAGATGAGAAAACCAAGGCTTGGGGGAAATTAAGAAACTTGCTGATGGTCTTAGAGCTGGTCAGTGGTGGAGTGAAGACTCTACCCCAGATCTCCAAGCCCATGCTCTGAGCTAGTCTGCCAAAGAGCCCTCATATTGGTAGAAAAGCCTGGTTTCGTAGGTCAGCCCCTTCCTCAAGCCTCTTTTCTGTACACCCTGTCCCCAGGGCCACTTTCCAGTTTGCAATCCTGCAGCCACTTCCCCCAGCAGTGAATGTACTCAACTGCTGCTGCTTCGAGTTAATTATTTCCAAAAGACATTTGGAAACTCAGCTCTGCTGAGTCTAATGTGTTCCCTTTTGCTAATTTAATAACTTTGTTTTATAAAAAAGAGCGTGTTTTTTAAATGTGTTTACTGGATTGATTACTCTGCAGATATTTTCCCATTGTTGTTTTCTTCTTTGAACCCACACTTGCACAAGCCCAGTGTATTTTAGAGCTGAGACCTACGATTTGTGATTGGGGTGTCTGCTCACCAAGGACAAAGCCTTGGCTTTCTGTGTGCCCAGCCTCAGCATTCTGGCAGGGCATAAAAGGGCCAGTCTGGGTTCCTAAAAAAAGATAATGTACTAGATAATTGCAAAAATAAGCAGCTTGGGTTCTTACCGGTGCATTTGGTCCACCAAATGCTAAGAGTGGTTATATCAGGGTGGTGGAATTTTTTTTTTTCTTTTTTTTTGAGACAGAGTCTCACTTTGTCACCCTCGGTAGAGTGCCAAGGCATCACAGCTCACAGCAACCTCAAAATCTTGGGCTCAAGCGATTCTCTTTCCTCAGCCTCCTGAGTAGCCGAGACTACAGATGCCCTCCACAATGCCTGGCTATTATTAGAGATGGGGTCTCACTCTTGCTCAGGCTGGTTCTTGAACCTGTAAGCTCAGGCAATCCACCTGCCTTGGCCTCGCAGAGTGCTAGGATTATAGTTGTGAGCCAGTGAGCCCAGCCTCCTAGGTTGTGGATTTTAAGAGGATTTTTAGTTTCTTCTTTATATGTCCTTAACTTTTAAAATTTTTCATTGTTTTTAGCTTATAAGTGTATATAATTTTAATAGTAAAATAAAAATAAAGTTATTATTCAAAATAAAATTCATTCCATAAGAGAAATCTGATCCTTTAGGCAAAACCTCAGGTGAATCTGGCTGGCTTTTATGAACTTGTTTAACAACTTTTACAAACTTGTTAAACCCACTCACAGAAGCAGACCTCTTTGGAAATGACCAGAATTCTACGTAAAAAGAGAAAACAAGACTCAGGTTAACAATTATGTTCATAAAATAGTGTTTAGATAATTAAAAAAAAACAGAATAGAAGTTGAGTTTTGTAAATGTTAACTTTTAAGCTTGTTAATCTTAGATATCACTTTGGTTTGCCCTTGGGCTTGAGTTCAATTCGCAGGTGGATTATAGGATGGTGGTTTCTATGTTTTTCATTCCACAAATGTAGAGTGAGCTTTGCCTGGTGCCAGGCAGTGTTCAAGGCTCACAGGATTGGAGATGGAATGAGGATGGAGCCCCAGGCTTGAGAACCCCGTAGTCTGGGGGGAGACAGTTTGTACAAACAGTTATGCAATTTAACGACATGCTCTAAGAATTTCTCTGATGAATAATAATGTTGAACACTTGTCCTCATTTGCTATTCATAAATCTTCTCTTGTAAGTCCTCTGTTCAAATCTTTTGTTCATTTTTTATCAGATTGTTTGTTTTTCTGTTATCAAGGTGAAGTGCTACCCCCAGCCTGCCTGCTGCCGAGGACTGAAGCTGAGCTGGTGAGAGGTGGTGAAAGCCCCCTGGCATCCTGTTGAATCCCTGGATCCTGGGCTAGGGGAAGCTTTGCTCTGCTGGTCCCCTGGCACTCTTCCCTCCGCCAACACTGTGTGCCTCCTCAGAGAGTAGCACACAGTCCCCTTGAACCTCCTTCCGCACCCTTTCCCACGCTGGCAGTCACCCCTCACCTTATCAACAAATAAAGATGCGCTCCCTCAAACAAGTCTGGGGCTGAATAAGAAGATTTTTAAATTTCTGATTAAAACTTTGATCCTAGCTTGGCGCCTGTGGCTCAACGGGCTAAGGCACCAGCCACGTACACCTGAGCTGGGGGGGTTCAAATCCGGCCCGGGCCCGCCAAACAACAATGACGGCTGCAACCAAAAAATGGCTGGGCATTGTGGGGGGTGCCTGTAGTCCCAGCTACTTGGGAGGCAGAGGCAAGAGACTCGCTTGAGCCCAGGAATTGGAGGTTGCTGTGAGTTGTGATGCCATGGCGCTCTATCCAGAGTGACAGCTTGAGGCTCTGTCTCAAAAAAAAAAAACAAAACTTTGATCTTCTTCCTTTCTTTTTTCCTTTTTTCTTTTCTGAAACACAGCCTCACTCTGTTGCCCCAAGCTAGAGTGTGGTGGCATCAGCCTAAGTCACAGCAACCTCAAATTCCTGGGCTCAAGCAATCCTCCTGCCTCAGCCTCCCGAATAGCTGGGACTACAGGTGCCTGACACAATGCCTGGCTAATTTTTCTATTTTTAGTAGAGACAGGTTCTTACTCTTGCTCAGACTGGTCTTGAACTCCTACACTCAAGCAGTCCTCCCACGTCAGCCTTCCAGAGAGCTAGGATTACAAGCATGAACCACCATGCCTGGCCCCTGTATTCCACTCTCTATGTCCCTCTTGGTTTAAGCCAAATCTAGGGATGCAGAGGCATCTTGGTTGGGACACTTAGGTGGTGCCTTAGTCCATTTTCTGTTGCTATGACTAAATATCACAGACTGGGTAATTTATAAAGGATAAAGATTTTGATGGCACCTGTAACTCAGTGGGTAGGGCGTTGGCCACATACAACAAGGCTGATGGGTTTGAAGGGTTTTAGGGCCAGCTAAAACAACAATGACAACAGCAACAAAAAAATACCTGGGAATTGTGGCGAACACCTGTAGTCCCAGCTCCTTGGGAGGCTGAGGCAAAAGAATCACTTGAGCCCTCAAATTTGAAGATGCTGTGAGCTGTGACACTGCGGCAGTCCTGTGAGGGTGACAACTTGAGACTCTGTCTCAAAAAAAAAAAGAATAAAGATTGTTTTGGCTCATGGCTCTGGAGGGAAGTCCAAGGTGATGGTGGCAGCTTTTGGTGTGGACTTCGTCACTGTGTCATGACATGATAGAAAGCAGAAGGGCAAGTGAGTATGTGTGAAAGAAAC
>CAUYON010138706.1:0-14176 GCA_963573935.1 Arctocebus calabarensis
CCCCCCCCCCCCGAGTAACTGGGACTACAGGTGCCTGCCACAATGCCTGGCTATTTTTTTGTTGCAGTTTGGCTGGGGCCAGGTTCGAACTTGCCACCCTCAGTATACGGGGTTGGCACCCTACCCACTAAGCCACAGGCGCCTCCCTACCTCTCAGGAGTCTTTAAGTGGAGAGCCTATTTTTTTCCTGACCTTGCAACTGACATCTCTTATTCTCTCTAGATCACTGTTCTTTAAATATTAACCTTCACAACCACTAATCATCTTTGAACTTCCTTTTCCTCTGGTTACTGAAAGGTGTTTTTCTCTTTTATAAGGATCACTTTCAACTTGTTGCCCGTAGCACAGTGGTTACAGTGCTAGCCACATACACCTGAGGGTGGCTGGTCCGAACTCGACCCGGGCCAGCTAAATAACAATGACAACTGAAACCAAAAAATAGCCGGGTGTTGTGGTAGACGCCTGTAGTCCCAGCTACTTCAGAGGCTGAGGCAAGAGAATCACTTAAGCCCAAGAGTTTGAGGTTACTGTAATCTGTGATGCCATGGCACTCTACTGAGGGCAACTTAGTGAGACTCTTGTCTCAAAAAAAAAATCACTTTCATTTCTTTTTCTAAGAATGAGACTTCCATCTACATATCACTCAGTGATAGTAAGAATAAAACAGAGATAAAGGACTGGCCTAAGACCCTCAATTCTAAAGACTTTGGCTCCTAGAGTAGGAAGGTTATTATTCCCCAAAGGAAACGAAAATGAACTGGGCCCCAGAAGGGCATGGAATACAAGAGAGCAAAGGCCCCATGAAATAAACATAAATTAATCCCTTAAACCACACCCTACCCTGTCCCATCCAGTCCCCTATATTACCCTTAATTTTGATTAACTCACTCTGCATATTACTGGAAACATTCTTTGCCCTGTTTGACACAGGTAGTAAACGACTATCTCAGGGGAGAGGAGAAAATAAATAGGGTATGTGGAATATGTGAAAAAAGAGAAATCAAATTGGGATAGTTTGGGTCATAGAAGCTACACAGATGTTTTCCACCCTATATTTGTCCATGCACATAGTACACTAGTCACCACTGGGTTGGTTGAAAGCCTGAAGAAAAGAATGCTTCCAAATCTTCTTTTTTCTTTTTGAGACAAGTCTCAGTTTGTCACCCTTAGTAAAGTGCTGTGGCGTCATAGCTTACAGCTACCTCGAACTCTTGGCCTCAAGAGATCCTCTTGCCTCAGCCTCCCAAGTAGCTGAGATTGCAGGCACCTGCCACAACACCTGGCTATTTTTTAGAGACAGGGTCTCACTCTTGCTCTGGTTGGTCTCCAACTCCTGAGTTCAGGTGATACACCTGCCTCAGCCTCCCAGAGTTCTAAGATTACAAGAGACAGAATCTCACTTTATAGCCCTTGGGAGAATGCCGTGACATCACAACTCACAGCAACCTACTACTCTTGGGCTTAAGCGATTCTCTTGCCTCAGCCTCCCAAGTAGCTGGGACTACGGGCGCTTGCCACAATGCCCGGCTATTATTTTTTTTTTTGCTGTTTGGCTGGGGCCGGGTTCGAACCTACTAGCCTCCATATACGGGGCCAGTGGCACCACCCTCTTTTTTTTTTTTTTTAAATTGAAACAGAGTCTCACTTTGTCACCCCTGTAGGATGCTGTGGCATCATAATTCATAGAAACCTCAAACTCTTGGGCTCAAGTGATTCTCTTGCCTCAGCCTCCTGAGTACCTGGGACTACAGATACCTACCACAATGCATATATATATATATATATAGCAGGCCCAGGCCGGATTTGAACCCACCAGCTCCAGTGCATGTGGCCAACGCCCTAACCACTGAGCTATGGGGGCCTAACCTCCCCTGATATTCTTATGATGAATCCTTAATTCCCAATGTGATTATATTTGGAAAAAAGGCCTTTTAAAAAACAACTAAGATTAAATAAGGTCATAAAAATGAGGCTACAATCCAATAGGACTGGTGTTCTTGTTAAGAAGAGGAAGACATGGGCTCAGCACCCATAGCACAGTGGTTCCAGCGACAGCCACATACACTGAAGTTGGCAGGTTCTAACCCAGCCCGGGCCACCTAACCAACCATGACAACTGCAACAAAAAATAGCTGGGTTAGGGCGGTGCCTGTGGCTCAAAGGAGTAGGGCGCCGGCCCCATATGCCAGGGGTGGCGGGTTCAAACCCAGTCCCTGCCAAAAACTGCAAAAAAAAAAAAAATCTGGGTGTTGTGATGGGCGCTTGTAGTCCCAGCTGCTTGGGAGGCTGAGGCAGGAGAATTGCTTGAGCCCAAGAGTTTGAGGTTGCTGTGAGCTGTGACCCCACTGCCCACATGATGAGATTCTGGGGGGGGGGTGTAGGGTAGGGGGAGGAAGAGGAAGATATGGGAAGGAAGTATGGAGAATCCTCAAAGAACTCAAATTAGACATCCCATTTGATCCGATAATCTCATACTAGGTGTCCACCCAGAAGGAAAAAAATCCTTTTATCATAAGGACATCTGCACTGGACTGTTTATTGCAGCTTAGTTTACAATTGCCAAAGACGTGGAAACAACCTAAACGTCCACCAACCTAGGAATGGATTTACAAACTGTGGTATATGTATACCATGGAATACTACTCAGCCATTAAAAAGATGGAGAATTTCCAGCAGTGCCTGTGGCTCAGTGAGTAGAGCACCAGCCCCACATACCGAGGGTGGCGGGCTTCAGCCTGCCCCGGCCAAACTGCAAAAAAAGAAAAAAATGGACAGCCTTTGTGGCAGGGGCCTGTAGTCTCAGCTACTCTGGAGGCTGTGGCAAGAGAATCCCCTAAACCCAAAAGCTGGAGGTTGCTGTGAGCTTTGACGCCACCGCACCTACAGTAGGGCAACAAAGTGAGAGTCTGTCTCAGAAGAAAAAAAAAAAGGATGGAGACTTTACATCTTTTGTATTAACCTGGGTGGAAATGGAACACATTCTTAGTAAATCATCACAAGAATGGAGAAAAAGAATCCAATGTACCCAATTCTAATATGAAGGCAGTAGACGATCTAAGACGTGGTTTGGGGGTAGGGGAATGAGGGATTGAGGAGAGGGAAGGAGAAAAGAGAATGGGGAGTCACGGTGTATGGCACACCTCTTGGGGGAGGGACTATGCCTAACAAATGCAATCTGTGTAATTGTACCCTCAATGAATACCAAACAATTAAAAAAAATAGAAGCGTATTCAATTAAAATTTAAAATTTTCATTCAAAAAAAAAAATAGAAGCGGAAGAGAAACCAGAGAAGTGTGCCCAGAGAAGGTGGGCATTGGCAAGCCAAGAAGAGAAACCAACTCTTCTGACAGCTTCATGAACATTCAGCCTTCAAAACTGTGAGAAAATAAATGTTTGTCATTTAAACCATTCTGTCTATGGTATTTTGACATGGGAGGAGTCTGTAGGGACTAAGAGAACCCAGCGAGAAAGGCTGGGGTGATAATCTTCACTTTTTAATCCATTTTCTCCTTACTTACCATTACCCCTTTTAAAGGTACTTCTTCGAGTGGCTAACACTGTCACACCTCCCACTGCTCAGACAGCCCAAGCTCCCTCACTTTTAGTGCCTCCCCTTTAAATACTGAGGCCACGCCCCCTCCTTCGGCGCTAAGTTCCGGCCAATAAAGTTGCGTCCTAAGGATCACAGGACGAGGGAAAGGAAGTGAGTAGCCAACGGGAAACCACTTATAACGCAAAGACGGAAACAAGTCTTTCAGTGGTGTCTGTGGGCCGGTGAGGAGCACAGCAATAGAGGCCACACGGCTTCTACGGATCACCTGACCAGTGAGCAGAAGCAGCCTAGCCCCACCTCCTGGTCTGGAGGTAGCGCGACGGGCCACGCTTCCAATGGCTCGCAGAACTTCTAGTCACGTGCAGGTTTTGCAAGTTCAGCGGCATCTGGCAGGTCAAGTGGCAGTTGACGTTTGTGTGACGCTCCCCAATGGAAAAGGAGAGCTGCCTTTACAGGACCAGGAACTGGTATCGGGTCCGCGAATAGCATGGGGGAGGCGGAGATGCCGTATCACATGCTGCGGGACGGAACGGGGCGGGGCAGACCACTGCTTGCTGAGTGAGCTGGCCGCGCGCCGCGCAGGCGCCCTGGACACCCGGTAGCGGCGGCGGCAGCGGTAGCGGCGGAGGGAGCTGGATCGCTGACCCAAGAGGGAGGAGGTGGTAGCAGCCATGGCGGCGGATGGAGAGCGCTCCCCGCTGCTGTCTGAGCCCATTGACGGTGGCGCCGGCGGCAACGGTTTAGTGGGGCCAGGCGGGAGTGGGGCTGGGCCCGGGGGAGGCCTGACCCCTACCGCACCACCGTACGGAGCCGGTAAACATGCCCCGCCCCAGGGTAAGCCGGGGCGGGACCGAGGTGCTCCTGAGGGTACTCTGAGAAGGGGGAGGGGGCGGGACTGAGGGCGGAGGCGGGGCCCCAGCGCCAGGTGTCGGGCTGTAGCACCTGTAACAGGGTAAGGCTTCCTTCGCTCCATTATCGCAACCGGAGCCTGGAAACCTTCTAGAAGGAGGTTTTGAGGAAGCCGATGGATGCAGCGATTAAGAGAAGCCCTCCAAGTTTGGTCAGAAGTGTGGAAGATCAGAGGGTTTTCTACCCCGGTGAAGCATTATTGGGGGTTGGCTCTAAGCGAGCACAACCCTTCTTTTTAACTGCTCTATAGCATTTCCTCCGTTCCCCGAGGGGCATCCAGCCGTGTTGCCTGGGGAGGATCCACCCCCCTACTCACCTTTGACCAGCCCTGACAGTGGAAGTGCCCCTATGATCACCTGCCGAGTCTGCCAGTCTCTCATCAACGTGGAAGGCAAGATGCATCAGCATGTAGTCAAATGTGGTGTCTGCAATGAAGCCACTGTGAGTTATATGTATCTATGAAATGGGCCCTTTTCTTTTGAGTCTTTCTGGTCTCTTGAGGCTAGCCCCTGACCTTCAGGCGCTGGCTACATACTCTTGATGAAACCCAGGTTTCAGTTCCTGGAGTCTCACACAACCACTTCCCCAGAAGCCACGTTCAAAGCTCAGAAACCAAAGCTTGTGTTCACCATCCCTTATCTTCTTTATTTATTTATTTGTTTTTTTTTTTTTTTTTTTTTTTTTTTTAAAGTGCCGCAAGCTGTCACCGTGGATAGAGTGCTGTAGCATCACAGCTCACAGCAACCTCCAACTCCTGGGCTCAAGCGATTCTCTTGCCTCCGCTTCCCAAGTAGCTGGGACTACAGGCGCCCGCCACAACTCCGGGCCACTTTTTAGTTGTTGTTTGGCGGGCCTGGGCTGGATTCAAACCCACCAGCTCAGGTGTATGTGGCTGGCGCCTTAGCCCATTGAGCCACAGGCGCCGAGCCACCATCCCTTACCTTCTTACCTATCCTGGATACTTACGTCTAGTTCTCTCTTTCAAATCCCGTAATACATGTCTGTTTTTCATTTCTCTCTCCTGGACTGTATCTCTAATCTCTCCTCAGAAGTGTTTCTGGAGGGAAATGGAAGGGATTGGAGTTAGAGGTTTAGTTGCTCATGTCCCTGTTATTCTCTAGCCAATCAAGAATGCACCCCCAGGGAAAAAATATGTTCGATGCCCCTGTAACTGTCTCCTTATCTGCAAAGTGACTTCCCAGCGGATTGCCTGCCCTCGGCCCTACTGGTAAGAGGTATAAGGTGGGGAAGGGTATAAGAGGGGAAGTTTGGAAAGCCAAAAAAGGATAAGTGTTTACAGAGAATGTAAAGATGATAACAGTACAGTTCAGTATTTATCTAGGAGAAAAAGCTGTGGAGCATTGTGTCTCTAGAATGTTTGTCATCTTTCTCATTTTTCAATTAATAGATTGGGATGAAGTGGTGACTTTTAGGAGAATGGGGAGGCTCGTGAACTGGGTGAATTATCCTGAGGTCAGGGAAATTAGGGACCTAAATTTTTTTTTTTTGAGACAGTCTCAAGCTGTTACCCTGGGTAGAGTGCTATGGCATCGTAGCTCACAGCAAACTCCAGCTCTTGGGCTCAAGTGATCCTTTTGCTGCAGTTTTTCTATTTTTAGTAGAGACCGGGTCTCACTTTTGCTCAGGCTGTTCTCGAACTTGTGATCTCAAACTGTCTATCTGCCTTGGCCTCCCAGAGTGCTAGGATTATAGGCATGAGCCACCGCTCCTGGCCTAGGGACCTAAATTTTAATTTTTTTTTGAGACAGAGCCTCAAGCTGTCACCCTGGGTAGAGTGCTGTGGTGTCACAGCTCACAGCAACCTCCAACTCCTGGGCATAAGCAATTCTCTTGCCTCTGCCTCCCAAGTAGCTGGGACTACAGGCGTCCGCCACAACACCAGGCCATTTTTTGGTTGCAGCCATCCTTGTTGTTTGGTGGGCCCAGGCTGGATTTGAACCCGCCAGCTCAGATGTACATGGCTGGCGCCTTAGCCCTTTGAGCCACAGGCGCCGAGCCGGGGACCTAAATTTTAGGCAGTACTCTTTCTCTGAGATCGTCTAGGATAGGATTGGGAGACAGATATCTAAAACGTACAGGATATGGCTCAGTGCCCATAGCTCAGCAATTAGGGTACCAGCCACATATACCGAGGCTGGTGGGTTTGAACACGGCCTGGGCCTACCAAACAACGACAACTACAACAACAAAAAAAATAGCCAGGCATTGTGCCTGTAGTCCCAGCTACTTGAGAGGCTGAGGCAAGAGAATGGCGTAAGCCTAAGAGTTTGAGGTTGCTGTGAGCTGTGACACCACCGCACTCGAGGGTGACACAGTAAGATTTTGTCTCAAAATAAATAAAATAAAATGTGCAGGATAGAAGAGCTGAGTGGGGGATGTGAAGGAGAGACATTATGGGAATCCTTAGGATTAAAAGCTTTTCAAAAGGGTGGTGCCTGTAGCTCAAGGAGTAGGGCGCTGGCTGCACAGACAGGGGATGGTGGGTTCAAGCCCAGCCTCGGCCAAAAGTGCATAAAAAAAAGCTTTTCAAAGCTAGTCTTTTTTTTCTATACAGCAAAAGAATCATCAACCTGGGGCCTGTGCATCCAGGACCTCTGAGTCCAGAACCGCAACCTGTGGGTGTCAGGGTCATCTGTGGCCATTGCAAG
Organism: Arctocebus calabarensis; assembly: GCA_963573935.1. Taxonomy (NCBI): domain Eukaryota; kingdom Metazoa; phylum Chordata; class Mammalia; order Primates; family Lorisidae; genus Arctocebus; species Arctocebus calabarensis. The sequence continues at coordinate 7,133 of CAUYON010138706.1, forward strand.
AATACTTTTCTGGTGAGGAAAGGTATTGGGTAGCTGTGGAGAGGGGTGGCTCCAGGGGTAATTAATTATATAATTCTTTTAGCAGTGATAATGAGAGCACATTCCCTACCCTTGGGTTCTGACTGAGGAGGCCCCTGTTTCTGTTATTTTGTTTTTCTTTTCCCATAGTGGACAGAGTTCACAGACCGCACCTTGGCACGTTGCCCTCACTGCAGAAAAGTGTAAGTGATTAGGAATTCCACTGGTAATTGGCCATGTATGGAATAAAAACCACAGGGCCATCACATCATCCATTTCTATTTCCTCCCCACAGGTCATCTATTGGGCGCAGATACCCACGAAAGAGATGTATCTGCTGCTTCTTGCTTGGTTTGCTCTTAGCAGTCACTGCCACTGGCCTTGCTGTGAGTAACATTGTCCTAGCTGCTTTCTTTTTCTTTTTTTTTTTTTTGAGACAGAGTCTCACTATGTCACTCTCGGGAGAGTGCTGATATCATAGCTCAGAGCAACCTCCAACTCTTGGCTTAAGCGATTCTCTTGCCTCAGCATCCCAGGTAGCTAGGACTACAGGTGCCTGCCACAATGCCTGGCTATTTTTTGTTGTAGTTGTCATTGTTTAGCAGGCCCAGGCTGGGTTTGAACCCACCAGCCTCAGTGCGTATGGTTGGTGCCATAACTACTACTACGGGCTCCAAGCCAGTCCTAGCTGCTTTCATTTTTCAGCCTTGTCTCCACAGGCTGATTTGAGAAATGACTGCCCTAAAAAAAAGTGAAAGAAACTGGGTGCAGTGTGTTTGTTTGTTTGTTTTTTAATAGCATTTATGTTAGGAAGGGTATTTGTTTTAAGGTCTGGATAAGCTGAAGTTAAAAGGAGGTGGGGGAAAAGCCTCTTCTCTGTAGGATAAGGACAAGACAATGAAGAAGTGGCCTAATTTAAGGGTTGCTGGCTCGGCACCTGTGGCTCAAGCGGCTAAGGCGCCAGCCAAGTACACCTGAGTTGGCAGGTTCAAATCCAGCCCAGCCTGCCAAATAATAATGACGGCTGCAACCAAAAAATAGCCGGGCGTTATGGCGAGTGCCTGTAGTCCCAGCTACTTGGGAGGTGGAGGCAAGAGAATCGCTTGAGCCCAGGAGTTGGAGGTTGCTGTGAACTGTGATGCCATAGCACTTTACCCAGGGCGACAGCTTGAGGCTCTGTCTCAAAAAAAAAAAAAAAAAAAAAGAGTTGCTATTAGGAAGCCTAGCTCAGTTGTCAGATATTAAGAAAAACTAACAGCAGTTTTTCTGCTATAGTATAAATACATCCTACCTAGGAGCATGGAGCTAAAGAACATGACCTTTAAGAAAGTCCTCCAAGGTGGCTACATGCGATAGGGATCGAAGGTTGAGTTCTGTATTACTGTTCCTAGGGCTTCTATGAAGTAATGGGAGAGTAATAATAACCCTTTCCTTTCTTCCCCATCAGTTTGGCACATGGAAGCATGCACGGCGATATGGAGGCATCTATGCAGCCTGGGCATTTGTCATCCTGTTGGCTGTGCTCTGTTTGGGCCGGGCTCTCTATTGGGCCTGTATGAAGGTCAGCCACCCTGTCCAGAACTTCTCCTGAACCTAATGACCCACAGACTGTGTCTGACCCCTCCCTGGTGGGGACAGCAACACTACTAAGGGAGCTGGGGTAAAAGGCTCCCTGAGCTTCAATAAGGAAGCCAAGCAGCTGCCTTCCTTTTCCCTGGGGAGAGGTAGGAAGGAACCAGGCCCTCAGTTAGGTTTGGAGGGGTAGATAAGACCACTGCTGACCATCTGCTTTCCTCCAAGGGTTGCTGCTTATGGTGAAGTAGGCAAATGTTGCCCCTATACCTGGAGTCTAAAGACGGTTCTAGCCATGTCCTTCCTATATGCTCCCTGAGAGCCATTCCTGTCCCTTACACATTCCAGGGCAGGGCAGCCCTGGGGGTTCTCCTCCCTCTTGTGCACCATTAGGACTTTGCTGCTGCTATTGCACTTCACCAGGGACTGGCTCTGGCCTCAGTACCCTCAAGTCTCGTCCCCACATTCTGTGTCCTGTGGGGGTGGGGTCAGCCGCTGCTCTGTACAGAACCACAGGAACTGATATGTATATAACTATTTAATGTGGGGTATGTCCCCCTAGTCCTGTATTTCCCTTAATTCCTCCTTCCAACTTTGCTTTACCCCCTAGTTGCAGTATTAAACTGGGCTGGGTGGGATTGCTGTTTGGGGGGAGGTTAGGGATCGATCCTGTGCTTGTAAATAAATAAGGTCTTGACTCCACCCATTTCCAGTTGTTAACTTGTATGTATGAAAAGATGAGGAGGGTAACTTACTGCCCCACAAAGGGGTAAAACACAAAAACAGCAAGGCTGAAACTATAGCTTTTTATTTTCATGGGGATAGCTCAACAGAAGTAGGAATAATCAGTAGCCTTTGTTCAATGTTATTTAAAAAAAAAAAAAGGAAAAAAATCCAGAAAACAGAAACCAAATTTTGGGCTTAAAAGAAACCTAAGTCTGTTACAGGATCCTAGTTGGAAGATACATTATTTTTATGGATGAGAAACACAGTGCTAGAGAGTGGAGGAATGGTAGTTTGAGAGAGCTATTTCCCAAAGTGATCTGGAAGTGGTGTCACAGTGCTAGATATAGGGTGATGGGACAGTGATCACTCCCCAGGGCCTTGGAACGGATCTTGCTATCACACAATGCTGGTAACAGAGAGTGGGACAACAAAAAGTAGTCAAGACGCCAACCAACATTCTTGGCTCGAGCATTCATCATATAAGTCCAAAATGTATAGGCATAGGCTGTGTTGGGGTAGAGGTGCCGAAAGCTGTCAGCCAGTGGCACAGCTTGCAGCAATTCCCCAAAGCCTTGGCGCTCTTGTGGGGTGAAGCCAGCATTCTTTTTGTTTCCCTTGGGGTTGCGAAGGTCAATTTCTTCATGAGCCACATTGAGATCTCCACACAGCACAAGGGGCTTTTGGGAAGTCAAGCCCTTCAAGAACTTGCGGAAGGCTTCATCCCAGCGCTGCCTGTATTCTAGTCGCACCAGCCCACGGCCTGCATTAGGTACATAGGCTGTTACCAGCACAAATTTGTCAAACTCAGCCACAATCACTCGTCCTTCCTGATCATGTTCTTCCTCACCTATAGAAATGATGCAACAATCAACATAAAAAAATGTAAGAGATGGGAAAACAATCAAGAATTGAGGCAGGGATACAATATTAGCAATAGGTTTGGAAGAATGGTCTCACCAATGCCGTAAGAAACTTTGAGTGGGCACTGGCGGGAAAGTAGGCCCACGCCACTGTACCCTTCCTTGTCTGAAGGCGCTGACCAGTACTGATGGGATAGTCCAGGCAGGTCTTGCAGTTCAGTGGGTAGTTTGTTCTCAGAACATTTGGTCTCTTGGAGGCACAGGATATCTGGGGCTTCTTCCTTTACCCACTATGAATGAAAAGAAAGGGGGGATAAGTTACTGTCAATACAGCAGAACATTTATTGCACTCTATGTGCTCAATGAATGTACTAGAAATATATATACACCATCTCTGTGCATAAGGAGTTCAGCAGTCAAGCAGCACAGTATTTAGACAATTTTATTTATTTATTTATTTATTTAGAGACAGAGCCTCAAGCTGTCACCCTGGACAGAGTGTTGTGGCATCACAGCTCACAGCAACCTCCAATTCCTGGGCTCAAGCTCCACCTCCCTAGTAGCTGGGACTACAGGCGCCGGCCACAACCAGGCCATTTTTTGGTTGCAGCCGTCATTGTTGTTTGGCGGGCCGGGCTGGATTCGAACTCGCCAGCTCAGGTGTACGTGGCTGGCGCCTTAGCCCGTTGAGCCACAGGCGCCGAGCCTATTTAGACAATTTTAAACTACATAAATGACAACTAATAGGGAGAGGTTAAGAAAAAAGCCTTACATGATATAGTAAGGGAATTGTGTTTTTTCTATAGCCAGTTAAGATTTTTTAGTAGTTACTAGAATGGAAGACATGCTGGAGACAAAACTGAGGAAGTCCAGTAAAGAAGTTTTTGCAAAATTCTGGAGAGAAAAGGACATTAAGACAACAACAATAAAATGAGAGGAATAGAAATTTAGGGAATCCAACTGGCAAGAATTGAGGAAGCCCCACATGTACCTCCTCTTGGACAAAACTACAAGAGAGAAGTAAAAGTTAACACCCTGAAGACTAAAACGAGGAAACATGATTACACCCCAAGATCATTCCATACTAATAAAAGAACGTCTCTTCCCCTCCTTGACTTCCACTCACATCTAATCCTTTCTTCTTAATCCAGGCCCGAAGCCCATCCACATTCCAAGAGCAAATCTTGAGTGTGGCAGATTTGCCACTGGGTGAGGTTTTCTTATCTGGGGGGTCCTCATATAGGACAGGGCCCTCTCCTGCTGCTTCTTTTTCGTTTTTCTTTGCTCCCGTCTTACTCTTCTTGGGCTCTGGCTCTATAAAATAATATATAGTGATAAAAGCTGGCGGTTTTTCAAGCTCAATCAGTTTACTACAGACATAAGAAGAGCCTGCAGTTACCGCGACTTCTCCATAAATTCCTGCAGAAGTTTGTTGATCCGTACTTGCCACTCATCGTAACGCAACTTGTAGGGAAGGGACTCATTTCAATCTCTTACCCGTCTTAGGGTCTTCCCCATCTTCTGCCACCGCTCCCTTTTTCCCACGCTTCGGCATCCCTGCCCTTGGACACCTATACCTCGTTGCCCACCGAAGCAGTATTTTATCACGTCGCCTACAGATACAAAGAAATCATGAAACCAGCTACAACTAGGAAGACGACTCCTCCTTAGGGCGTCCCCGACCCAAGTCCCGCCTTTCAAAGCATGTTATCTCTTAATCTTTCGCCCGCCTCTATGCAGCATAGGCCCGTGAAACCCTAATCCACGTTAACTAGATCATTTCATAGTGCCTTTCACCCTATTCGCGAGATCTGCTGTCCAGCCAATGGAGGACCTTAAGTAGGAGTCTCGACTCAGGCTTGCCGGTCAGCCAGTCATCGAAGCCCCTGCAAAACAGCAATATTGTACTTGCCCGATTCGGATCCCAGCCCGGCTCCTCCTTATGCGAGCACAAAGAATGGAGCACACTGTGCCCCCACGTGGGTGACTAGCGTGGTCACGTGAGGCTGGATATATATCACGTGGCTAAAGACTGTAGGTGATTGGCCTATGTGGTATCACATGACGGAAGCTCGGCCTTCCGGTCTTTACCTCTTCCGCGTACGTAAGGCCCCAACCCTCTATTCTTGGACTGTTCATCGTTGTGCCAGATTCTCTGCTTGTTCTGGGACCCGAGCAAAGATCCTAACCCTTTGGAGGAGGGGAAGAGCAATCACTGGAGAAAGTTACGCTGGCCACGGAGAGGTGGGGGCGTAGGTAGGAATGGAAGACGCAAAGGCCCGCTCAGCGTCCCTGGCAGTTAGGAAGACAGGTTCTTGAAGGGGCCTTGACTGGTCGCGGTGACAGCGCTGTCGCTCCAGCCGCGGGAGTTCTGGAGCGTTTCCTCGTGTGCTGTGTGCTCTCTGGCACCTGCGGGCTCGTTCTCTTCCGCTTTGCTCGGGAATCCACAGCCCAGCACGGACTAGTGAAGGCCTCCGCGGCTTCGTAAGCTACTAGGAGCCCTGTGGGCATTTTTTCCTGGGCTCCGCCATGCCAGCGGTGCTCGGTTTTGAAGGTAGCGCCAACAAGATTGGTGTGGGAGTGGTGCGCGATGGCAAGGTGCTGGCAAACCCGCGGCGAACTTACGTCACACCTCCGGGCACAGGTGAGTGAACAGGAGACTTTCGGCGCACTATCCTGCACATTGTCTCCTTCCGTCAGCGTAAACATTAGTCAAGTGGGGTCTGGGGCTCATTGGCCCCTCTTATAGCTTTTTTTTTTTTTTTTGCAGTTTTTGGCCGGGGCTGGGTTTGAACCCGCCACCTCCGGCATATGGGGCCGGCGCCCTACTCACAGAGCTACAGGTGCCGCCCTCTTATAGCTTTTTATTTTTGTCTCATTGAAGTTATGTGACGATCATAACATTACAAGGCTGATGGCTAGTCTTTTGGGTTCGTTAAGGTCTTATCGAGCTCGTTTTATGTGCTAAGCATTCAAAAGTGGATATTATAGACGGGGAGCGGTGGCTCACTCCTGTAATCCTAACAGTCTGGGAGGCCGAGGTGGGTGGGCTGCCTGAGCTCAGGAGTTCGAGACCATCCTGAGCAAGAGTAAGACCATCACCACCACCCCCCCGTCTGTTTAAAAAAAAAAAAAAAAAGAGTCACTACAGTGAATTTACACATTCGCTGGTGTAAATGTTTTTGCTAATGTCCCAGAAAGGAATTTCATGACCTGCATTTTACTGATCAATAATGGCAAGTTTATTGAATGAAAGTGCACAGACTTAGAAAAGGCTTGTGTAGAAGCAAAAGCATGATCTCAGAAAAGAGTGGGCAGCCTCGAAAGGACTGACTCTACCGAACCCAGAGCAGTTGCTATTTTTATTTTTGAAGTCAAAGAAGGCTGGGCAGTCATTGTTCCTTTTATTCATATAACGGGGGAAGGTCATTTTATATCTGTACAGGCTGGGAAATTAATGGCTTATCCCCCTCCTCAGTTCTGTTTGTTCAAGGGCTATTTATGTTGAAGCCAGTTGACTTTTCCCTTCCTCCTCCTTTGCTCATAGTGTCTACCTACTTTAGTGTACTACCTACTCAAGTGTCTACTTACTTTAAAAATCCAATCCTGGCTTGTCACCTCTCATGGCCTATAGCTCAGTGGCTAGGGCGCTGGCCACATACACCAGGGCTGGTGGGTTTGAATCTGGCCTGGACCTGCCAAACAATGACAAACACAGCAACAAAAACATAGGCGTTGTGGCAGATGCCTATAGTCCAAGCTACTAGGGAGGCTGAGGTAAGAGAATCTCTTAAGCCGAAGAGTTTGAAGATGCTGTGAGCAGTGATGCCACCACACTCTCTCTCAAAAAAAAAAAAGTCCTGGCTCC
>CAUYON010138707.1:0-14136 GCA_963573935.1 Arctocebus calabarensis
TGTAGTCCCAGCTACTTGGGAGGCGGAGGCAAGAGACTCGCTTGAGCCCAGGAATTGGAGGTTGCTGTGAGCTGTGATGCCACTGCACTCTACCCAGGGCCATAGCTTGAGGCTCTGTCTCAAAAAAAAACAAAACAAACAAAAAAACAATGTAAAATGCGGCTTAGCACCTGTGGCTCAATGGGCTAAGGTGCCAGCCACGTACACCTGAGCTGGCGGGTTTGAATCCAGGCTGGGCCCGTCAAGTAACAATGGTGGCTGCAACCAAAAAATGGCCGGGGGTTGTGGTGGGCGCCTGTAGTCCCAGCTGCTTGGGAGGCAGAGGCAGGAGACTCACTTGAGCCCAGGAATTGGAGGTTGCTGTGAGCTGTGATGCCACAGCACTCTATCCAGGGTGACAGCTTGAGGCTCTGTCTCAAAAAAAAAAAAAAAAAAAAGAAAGAGAAATGTCAACATTAATGTCAAGAAAGTTGGCATACAACCCCTCACTACTAAATCTGACTAACTTTTAAAAAGAGTGAAATCTCCCTTCTGTAATCTCTGGCCTGTAGGAAATTATCTTCTTCCTACTGTATTTATAAAATTGTGACAAAATGGGTACTCCTTACTTAATTAGGCATTTTACATTTTTTTTTTTCTTTTGAGACAGAGCCTCAAGCTGTCACCCTGGATAGAGTGCTATAGCATCACAGCTCACAGCAACCTCTAATTCCTGGGCTCAAGTGAGTCTCCTGCCTCCGCCTCCCAAGCAGCTGGGACTACAGGCGCCCGCCACAATGCCCAGCCATTTTTTGGTTGCAGCTGTTATTGTTGTTTGGCGGCCCGGGCTGGATTCGAACCCGTCAGCTCAGGTGTACGTGGATGGCGCCAGTTGAGCCACAGGCGCCGAGCCAGTCAGCACTGTCTTGAGGGGGAAGCCAATTTGAAGTTTCAGCCTCAATTTGGTTTTGCTATGAGTAATAGCTGGATAGAATTACAAGTTAAAATTTACAACCAGTCTTTTCCCTTTATGTTTTCTTCTCCTAAATCCAACGAATTCTTCAGGTCCGGTGGGGAGTGTTGTAGGTGGATTAACAGAGCTTGGAATGATGAGTTTAATTTTAGCTTCTGGTCTTATCTAAAAACCAGGTGTGCCAGGTGGGGCTAGTATAATACAATAGTGATATTGTTCAGAGGGAAAAATGGACTTAGTATGTGCAGTTCCCTAAATCTCAGCTGATCCAATTCCGCAGTCTGTGGTTTTGGGAATCCTTCAATATTTCCAAGCTACTGCATCTTCACGTTCAAAGTTTCTGTGGGGAAATGAACAGGACTGGACTTTGAGAACAGCAGATGTGGCCGCGACTTGCTATATTGAAGGGGCTTGGAAGCGGACAATGAACTTGGCAGGGGTTTCTAAAGCTACGTTTGTACCTGATTTTACAGGACCTGTGAATACCTCGTGTCCAAATAAACAGCTGGAAGACACCCTAAGTAACAGGGCCAAGTTTAGTCGCAGAGTCCTGATAACATAGAACTGGCTCAACCTCCACCCTGCATTCCCCGGCGAGCCTTCAGGGCGACTTTGCCAGTACCCCAAACTGTCCCCACATGAGGTCACTCTGCCCTGTCACGTGCTCGGGCCCGCGGGAGTGCCACATCGCCAGCCGCACCCCTCTACACCCACCCAGCCCACGTGACCCGTCCTAGTTTCCCCGGGCCAGGCCCAGCGCCCCGCTCGCGAAGCTCCGCCTCACGCTACGCGCTCCGCCCGCGGACCTCCGCCCCGGCTGGAGCGGGGCCGCAGCCGCACGTGTTTCTTCCTGCCCAATAAGGGTCGGCGCCCGGGCGCGAAGGGGCGGAGAGGAAGGCGACGACTTCGTTACGCTGCGAGAAGGGGGCGGGGTCTGCAACGTCGGACAGAACGAGGGAACGCAACGGAGGCAGGCCGGAGCCGCTGCCGTCGCCATGACCCGTGAGCGCTGAGACCCCTTTCTCTTGCCTCTTTCTTTCCGTCTGTCCTAAGTGCGAGCTCCGAAGCGCCTGCCTTGATCGCCCCTTAGATTCCCCAGCGAGGCCCTTGTCTGGGAGCGCTCTGCAACCACCCTGAAGCTCGCAGCCCGGAAATCGAGCCCTTTGCCTGCTGCCACTTCACGAGCCCCCCCACCCTTTCCCCGTTAGGCATAGGCCCTCCCCGACCTCCCGCGGGGTTTGAAGCCCTGCGCCCTGTGGTCGGCCCAGAGCCCCCTACTCCACAATCCAGCCCATCCACTATAGAGACCCGAACCTTCCATACTCCTCCCGCCACCTGTCTGGGCCCCCATACCCACCCGCAAACTCAAAGCATCCCCCCAGCGGGCTCTTCGGGACTGTTCCCCCTCCACCTGCAATTCGACCTGCCTGTGGCAGCTTTGCTCCCTCTCCCCCTCCCCCAAGCAGCCTCGTTCCCAGCTGGTGTCCGGGTTGGGGAGAAGGGTCGCCGGTGTGTGCCAGAGAGGTCCCCGGGACTCAACTTTTACCTTCTTTTCTTAGGCGGTAACCAGCGTGAGCTCGCCCGCCAGAAGAATATGAAAAAGCAGAGCGACTCGGTTAAGGGAAAGCGCCGAGATGATGGGCTTTCTGCTGCCGCCCGCAAGCAGAGGTAGCTTCAGGGAGGGGAAGGGGTGGGGGTTAGACCAGGGGTTGTAGTAGGAAAGAGCTACTTCAGGGCTTGTGTCTGGAGGAGCGGCAGAGTGCATTGCAAATTGTTAGCTTACAGTCTTACAGGAAGGGACTGGGACGGGTGCCTGCCCTCAGTTGATTTCCGAGTGCCCCTGGGTCTGACCTTAAGGGGAAGGGCAGGGAGCTTCACGTTTCAAATACACTTGTGGTTTTGACAGCCCAGTACTTTTGGCCCTCCTTGCTTTTCGATTCTCCTCCCTTCTCCCAACCTTCTCGTTAGTACTGCTGGGTGTGGTACTACTCAGCATAGTATAGAGAGCCTTGGGCCTGTGTGGCCAGACTTCTGACCCCTTGGGCAACAGCCAGATGGAGACTGATTGCCTTTTGAGCCTCAGCTCTTTTCCTCTTGTTCTCCTAGGGTGGGAATATAGCAGCCACACGCTGAACTTTGTCCCATCCATTTCCATCTTATCCTCTGTGCCCTTCATCCCCCTGCATCTTGTCCTTTTTGCCCTCTGGTACCTCCCAGTGCCCCATCATCTCTACCCCCAGGGACTCGGAGATCATGCAGCAGAAGCAGAAAAAGGCAAACGAGAAGAAGGAGGAACCCAAGTAGCTTTGTGGCTTCGTGTCCAACCCTCTTGCCCTTCGCCTGTGTGCCTGGAGCCAGTCCCACCACGCTCGCGTTTCCTCCTGTAGTGCTCACAGGTCCCAGCACCGATGGCATTCCCTTTGCCCTGAGTCTGCAGCGGGTCCCTTTTGTGCTTCCTTCCCCTCAGGTAGCCTCTCTCCCCCTGGACCACTCCTGGGGGTGAGGGGGTTACCCCTTCCCAGTGTTTTTTATTCCTGTGGGGCTCACCCCAAAGTATTAAAAGTAGCTTTGTAATTCCTTGAGCGCCTGGTCTGAATGGGGATTTGGGGGGATGGGGATGGAGGAATGACTGTCCTTTCCCATCAAAAGGGAGAGCTCTTTAGACTCCTAAGAGATTGTGGAAATGTAGACTTAGAGAGTGAAACATCACAGAAACCTTTATTATATAATGACAATCAGACAGGTACTCCAGATATGTGGTAGAGGAATCCTCTAAGAATCATAGAGACTTCTTTTCTGTGATTTTTGTTCCTCACCCAGACCTTGAACACCATCCCAAGGATAGAGTTGAGGGTCTGAGAGGGAGGGCTCCAGGACATAAGTTTATGGCTGTCTTCCTCATTCTTGCTTAGTTTATTCCTCTGCTTGAAAGCTGACCAAAAAATCCTGCTGCTCACCAACTTCCGTGGTCAGCTGCTCTCAAGTGTTCACATTCTCTTGCCTCATTCCTTGTGGAATGAGGGTAGTTTTTGTCTCCCTGTTTCTTTTGACCTCAAGATCAGGATTAAAACCTGTGGTAGCCTCGGTGCTCCTTTCTTCCTATACCCTGGTTTGTTCTGTGGTTCTGGGCTTCTTATATGCCTGTGCCCAGGGCTGAACTGTGTATTTTCTTTTTATTTCCAAGGGTAGAGCCAAGTCTTCAGTCCCTGGTCTTTCCCTGCCCCCACCTTTAGCTCAAGAGCCAGGAAAGGGCTGGTGCCACACTGTCTGCTGGAATCAGCAGTGGTTCCTGAGTTGCTGATTTGTGAGTTAATCTCTTGAGCTGGGATGAAGACATGACAGTAGCTCCAGTCAATCAGATCCTCTGCCCAGGACATTAGTGTGTATATGACCACTTCTTCCAGTTCAGACCTAGTATTGACTTCAGCCTGAAGGGAGGAAAAACTCCCTATTGTGTCCTTGAGGTATTGAGCTGGGCTGGACAGCTCCTCTTAGACATAACAAGGCGTACAACCTCAGGGAAACCCCAGTTAGCTACAAGGACCTAGACTGGAGACAGTTTGTTATCTCAAGATACTGATGCGATGGCAGTGTCGCCTAAAAATAGGGGGCTGAGGATCCTGGGTGGGAGAACAACAGAGTGGTGCCAGTAGCAACCCCAGATAGAGCAGTACGCAGGCCCAGCAAGAGGCAACCTTGACCCAGAAGGTAGCCCAGCTACCTTTGGTGAAAGTCTTTTCCAGTTCTGCTCCCTCATAGCTGTGGAACCAAAGGCTCTAGTTAGATAACCTGCAGGGCCTTAGTATTTAGACTTGTTCTACCTCCCCAAAAAAGATTATGGCAGATCCATTTTACCTGGAATGGCCTTGAATTGTTTTTCCCCTAAAATATGTATGTATTCAAAAGTATCTCAGACCCACCTCCATCCTACCTGAACCAGTTGGTAAGGGTAACCATGACATAAAGTGAGGCAAGGAAAAAGACGAAGTGGAAGGCAGAATAGCTGTAAGAAAGATGCTGGGCTTGCCCTGGAGGAGCTGGAGGGGTCTCTTGGTCAATTGGCTGGGCAGTTCCAGGTCCTGGAGAGATGGAAGGGCTGCTGGGAGCAGTGCTGCTGAACTCTTCCCTCCACCCCCAGCTACTTGATGGTTCTTTGGCACTCTACCATTTCTTACAGCTCCTTGCTTGACACTTACCTTCCTGTGCCTCCACTGTTTCAGGGCAGCAGAAACAGAGTGAGGGCTTCTGCAAAACAGGAGATGGCATGTTTTGGAATGGTTTTAAAAAGTGAGGGTGTTAATCTAGGAAATTCCCCCTAGAAAAGATTGGTTATGTAAAAAGTGGAGGCACACCTGGGTTCAAATTCTAACTCTAGAATATAAATGACTATGCGAACTTTGGTAAGATGTTTAATTTTTTGTGCCTCAATTTCTCCATTTGTAAAATGGAGCAAGTACCTACCTCACAGGGTTGTTGTGAGGATTAAATTAAATGAGATAATGTATGTAAAGTATCTAGCACAGTGCTTAGCACATTGTGGGTACTCAATAAAAGGTAATAGCTAGAATCTGAGCATTCTGGGTGGAGGTTGGTAGGGTGTGTGTGTGTCTGTGTGTTGGGGGCAGATGGGCGTTGGGGATATTGAGCTTCAGTGCTTACCTGGAACTCATAGCTGTAAACCTTAACAATCCACAAGGGTCCAAATACCTTAGCCAGGTAGGAGGCCTCATTGCTGAGAAAGAAAAGAGGTCTCAGATTGGTCTAGTCAATAATAGGGATTGTCCGGGGCATTTTCTGTTAATTGGTCTATATTGGTGATCCCCCAGGAAGGAGGGTTACTGTGTTCCCTGTGTCCTATTCCATCCCCCCTGTTCCCATCATATCTCATACAGATCATCTGGCAAAGTGCTATTTTTTAATGTTACCGTGTATGGGGAACTTTTTCTAGTACTGCTCTAAAGTGTAAACCATGGTCCCAAACTGCCTCCCTCCTTACACTCCCCCCCTTGACACCTTTTACGCACCAAGCAAAAAGTACACAAGCATACATGATGCCAGCACTCAACACTGCTATTGAGGTATCTGGTGTTTGGGGTTCCATTTTACTCAGGCCAGGCTGGCACAGAGTGTGATTCTGTCCTTGAAGGATTACTGGGAAGGAGCAACACAAGAGTTTGGTGTTGAGAACAAGAGTTGAGTATTTGGCAGGAACCAAAAAGGTCATAACATGGGGAGTCCTGGTATTATTCCTTACCTCTCTCAGGAGGACGGCTGGAAAGTGCAGAGAAGGTCAGATACATGATATAGCAGCTGATGATAGAGGCTTGTAGAAGGCCAGAGCGGGGTTTTTCTGGGGAAAAGGGTATTCATTGCTTTAGTCTATAGCAGTGGTTTTCAACCTGTGGGTTGTGACCCACAGGAACTGTAGTAAAGGGTCATGACGTTAGGAAGGTTGAGAACCACTGGTCTACAGGGTGGTCATTTTCCTCCACTCCTACCCCCACCTGCTTTTCTGTCTCCCTATCCCTTGGGGAAACAGATTCTTATCAGATAATTGAGATTACAGAGGTTAATGAAATTTGCTACACTATAGGACCCTAAATCTAGTATTTTAGGGCAAGTACCCACTGAGTTGGATGCAAGGAGCGATGGAGAGGAAGGAGATGAGGCCACAGAAGCAAAGGTGCAGAGTAATCAGCATCTTGTTGAGCAGGCAGCCAGCAGGGTGTGTATAGTGTTGGAACAGGAGCGCAGCTCCCAAACCTGCCATGCTGTAGAATCCTAGGGTGGCCAGCAGCACAGCTAGGAACCAGCTGCAGTCTTGGGCTGCACCTGTCTGCCTAAGGGTGAGAGGTGGGCCATAGCTTGGAGCTCCAATTCTTTTTCACCCATTATCAACTATGAACTAATACCCTTCTCCCAGAAGACTAGTGTCACTCCCACCCCAGTTGGCCCTCACAGTCACCAAACTCTTTGAGTTATTTATTTATTTAGAGACTGACACCCTAGGTAGAGTGCCATGGCATCACAGTTTGCAGCAACCTAAAATTTGGGCTTAAGCAATTGTCTTGCCTCAGCCTCCCAAGTAGCTGGGACTACGGGCACCTGCCACAACGCCCAGCTATTTTGTTGTTGAAATTGCATTGTTTAGCAGGTCTGGGCTGGGTTCGAACCTGCCAGCCTGGGTGTATGTGGCTGATGGCCGTACCCACTGAGATCTGGGTGCTGCCACTTTGAGCTTTTTTATTCTCTTGCCTCAGCTTCCCAAGTAACTGGGACTATGGGTGCCCGCCACAGCGCCTGGCTATTTTTTTGGGGGGGGGGGGTTTGTAGTTTCATTGTTTGGCAGGCCTGGGCTGGGTTGGAACCCACCAGCTCTGGTGTATGTGGCTGGCACCTTAGCTAGCTACAGGCAGTGAGCCTCTTTGAGCTTTTTGATACTGTTATGGGAAGCTATGAGACCAATGACCTGCCGTTCCCCTTGCCCAGCCCTTCTTCATCTAGTAATCCCAAAACACCTTCCCTGGGAAGAGCCTTTGAGGTTATGTGCCCCTTACCAGTTCTTGTTCCAGGAATGGGCAAAGGCTGTGATAAGCACCAACTGCAGTAGGATGAATGTGAACCCTCCACAGATGCCAATGTAATGCCAGGCTATAAGATGGACACCAGTGGAGAAATGTAAAATTATTACTCCTTACCCATTTTGTGTCTTAGAAAACAGCCTACTGGGGCAGTGCCTGTGGCTCAAGGAGTAGGGCACCGGCCCTTGTACTGGAGGTGGTGGATTCAAACCTGGCCCTGGCCAAAAAAAACCCAAAACAGCCTACTTCTGAACAGGATTGTGAGAGAGTACCTGGGAAGAGATGCTCATCAGGGATGCAGAAGGCGATAGCGCAGAGACTCAACAGCAACAGCAGCTTGAGAAGCCAGAAGCTGGTTAGGGAGAGAGAAAACCACACTCAGAAGAAAAGGCCAAGGAGAATGAAGAGTGACTATGTGAGAGCAAAAGAGAAAGCAAAAATATCAGAGAAATGGTAGAGAAGAGACAAAGTATAGCAAAGTAGGAATCAGTCCCAAGTGAGAAGGGACTGAGATAGGCCTGTTTACCCTATTCCAAATTCTTAAAAACTGGCTTGGCGCCTGTGGCTCAACGGGCTAAGGTGCCAGCCACATACACCTGAGCTGATGGGTTCGAATCCAGCCCGGGGCCCGCCAAACAACAATGATGGCTGCAACCAAAAAATGGCTGGGGGTTGTGGTGGGCACCTGTAGTCCCAGCTACTTGGGAAGCAGAGGCAAGAGACTCGCTTGAGCCCAGGAGTTGGAGGTTGCTGTGATGCCACAACACTCTATCCAGGGTGACAGCTTGAGGCTCTGTCTCAAAAAAAAAAAAAATCTTAAATATTTTGAGATAGGGGTTCCAGTATATTGCCTTGGTTGGTTTCAAATTTTTGCTCAAGTGATCCTCCTGCCTCAGTATCCTGGAGTGGCTGGGACTACAGGCATGTCTCACTGTGCATGGCTAACCTGTTTCAAATTCTAGCCCAAGGAAACTAATACCTGAGCAATGTTTACAAAAGGTTTATAATAATTGCTCTTTTATCTCCATTTTAGACTAGAAGCTCATACTGGGTAAGTGTCTAGCTCATGGTCACATAGCAAGTGTGACAGAAACAGATTAAAAACCGTTTTCTTTCTTTAAATAATTTTTTATTTAAGACAGTCTCACTGTTTCCCTGGGTAGAGTGCTGTGTCATCATAACTCACAGCGATCTCAAACTCTCAGGCTTGAGCAATCCTCTTGCCTCAGCTTCCTGAGTAGCTGGGACTACAGGTGTGCACTAATATGCCTGGCTACTTTTTCTGTTTTTAGTAGAGATGGGGGCTTGCTCTTGCTCAGACTGGCATGAACCCCTTGAGCTCAAACAATCCACCCGCCTCAGACTGTCAAGAGTGCTAGGATTACAGGCATGAACCACCGTCCCCAGCCAAAACCCTGTTTTCTTTTTATAGTGCTACTGGTTTGTCCTAGAATTTCCTTTATTCAGCTGGTGTCTAATTCCCTCCTCCGTCCCATCCCTACCCAAGATACATACAAACCTATTATGCAGCTGTGCCCGTGGGCTGCTGGGAGAGTGAAGGTGGACTAGGAGCACAGCTTGCAACAGGTGGAAGGTGGCAGTTCCTGCACATACTCGGTACACAGCTCCAGAGCCACTGAGCACTGGACAGGCAGAGTGTCCAAACAGGTGGACACACAACCCTGAGGGCATCTGGATCTAGAGTGAGTGTGTGAGAAAAGGCAGGGCGAATCATAATGCACAGGAGGTTACCTACTTCTCACTGGTATGTCCACTCATTTGTCTCTTGCCCTCAACCCAAATCTTTATCTCAGGGTTTCCTTTTATCTTTAATTGCTTTGCAACCCAACCCCTTCCCACTTACCCCATGTGCCTTGCCCCAGACCCTTTCCACTACTGTTCTTGACAGCAGGAGGCAGCAGACTGCTGAGGCTCCCACGTGGAGGAAGATGTAGAACAGGCGGCTACAAGTAGATTCTGTGAGAGAGGGCCACCTAGAGTGGCAGCAACTGGTACAAGGAACAGGCCCACAGCAAGACACCTGCGGGTGGAGCAGATGCAAGGCAGCAAGGTGGAACGTGTTAACGTGTGAAGCTAACCTATGAGGTTGAATTCCAGAATTTACCCTTCCTTTTCTCTCTTTCTTTTACTCAGGAATTGTCAGAATGTCTGGTTCCATTTCAGGCAGGTTCACAGACTAAGGATTGTCTTCCACTGACAACTAGGAGGGCTTTTATTACAAGCAGGTTTGAGCTATTTGACCTTTCCCTACCTAGCCCTAAACATCTGAGGTTAGGAACTTGAGAGATTTACCAATTACTGAGGTAAAGAATCAGAGGACATTAATGGAGAAAAGAAGGCCCATCATCTTTATTGGCTTCTGCAGTTTTTCCTTTTCAGCTTTGGCTACCTAATTCTTCCGACTTTTCAGGAAGCCCTTGCTTAAAGTTCCTTTCAAGCCTTTCTGCAGAAGCACGCACTCACCTGATAGAAGGGGGGTCTCACTATGTCACTGCTCATCCCGCTGTGCTGCTGTGCCAGGTCTAGGGAGGTGCTGGGGCCTGTGACGGCCTTTGCATCCACCATCTTTGTCCCAGGGATTAGCTCAGGGCCACAAGGTGGAAGGTAGATGAGAAAGCAGCATCTTTTGTTCTTAGCCCGTTGGTTTTACCCTTTGTTGGGGTTGCGCACCCAGTCTGGGGGACAATGGGAACATCAGGATCTCCTGGGTTCTTCAGGATATGGTAAATGCAATTGCCAGGTAGGTGTTTTCTCCTCAGGGCCTCAGGCGGTTTTCTACAGATTAGGGGGCAGTTTGCATATCTAGGTAAGCCTTCTTAATTGGTTTAGGATTAGACGTCATCCATCCCGATTGAACAGAATTCTTGGCGGGGGCGGTATTTGGTGGGGGATTGTTACTACGTGAGGAGTAGGCGATGTGGTGTACTGACGGGTTAAGTGTGGGTGAGGGCCCTTTAAAAAATACCGCACAAGCCCGAAAAGAGTCTTGATAGGCAATGCCTCCCCAGCTGAAGCTTCTAGAACCGGAGCACAAGGAAGGTGTGGTCCAAAGCTGGCCCCGCCTCCTCTGCGGACGGAAGTTGTGGGCCAATTGCCGGAAGTCGTCACGAGGCGGTGCTTGCACGGAGTGGTGGAATCGGCATGGCGACCGAAGGCGATGTGGAGCTGGAGTTGGAGACTGAGACCAGCGGCCCGGAGCGGCCCCCCGAGAAGCCTCGGAAGCATGACAGTGGTGCGGCGGACCTGGAGCGGGTCACGGACTATGCAGAGGAGAAGGAGATCCAGAGTTCCAATCTGGAAACGGTAAGATGGGGCTCTGAGGCTGTAGCTGGAAGCTAGATCTCCAAGACAGGGTCCCAGTCCGGATCCCCATGGCAGGAGGAGGCAATAGAGTAGAGGGTGTAGTCAAGGGAAACAGCGGTAACCCGAGCCTGCCGCTTGCTTAAGAGGAGGTTGATGGAGATTAGGTTTTAAGTGGACCTCTGCACAGAATTGAGTTAAACATGGTTCTTGATTCCTGATTAGTCATCATCGTGCTTACATCCGTGAGCCGCTTGTTTTTGGCTTTTTAGATCATTGAGAGTTGTCGATATCGGAGTAGTAATTAAACCTGTCTTTCCCATAGGCCATGTCCGTCATTGGGGACAGACGGTCCCGGGAACAGAAAGCCAAACAGGAGCGGTAAGTCTTTAACTCACAGACAGCCTTAAGTTTCTCTTCACCCCGCCCTCAGACAAAAATAAAAGACATTTTTAAGCCTTTGTGGCATTCAGCTCTGACCAATTCCTGCGCACCTAGGTTTTACAACTTTACTCTTGTGAGGGGAAAGCAGGCCTCCTGGCAGCACTTGCTCCCTGCTGCTGAGACTCCCTGAAGGTGGAAGGATATTAGTGGGACTCGTTTTGTATTTTCACTCAGTAGTGTTTATGAAGCTTCATTTGTGGCCAGGCATGGTGGCTTATGCCTATAATCCTAGCACTCTGAGAGTTGGAGGTGGGTGGATTGTTTGAGCTCAGGAGTTCCAGAGCAGCCTGACCAAGAACAAGAAAGTGGTCTTCACTAAAAATAGAAAAACTAGCTGGGCATTGTGGTGCGCACCTGTAGTCCTCCCGTACGTATTTGGGAGGCTGATGCATGAGGATCTCTTGAGCCCAAGAGTTTGTGGTTGCTTTGAGCTGTGAGGCCAAGGCACTCTATCTAGTGTGACAGAGAGATTCTGTTGGAAAAAAAGATTTGCAAATGATAGCCAGAAAAAGATCCTTCTTGGGAATTTAAGGTGTTGACTGAAAATGAGGACTAACATGTATGTTTGCAGGGAGAAGGAACTCGCAAAAGTCACTATCAAGAAGGAAGATTTGGAGCTGATAGTGAGTAATAGTGCTTATCTAGTGTATGGGCGGGGGGGGGGGGGGGTCTTTTTGTTTCCTGAAACAAGTAGAGTCAGTATGTTTGACACATGAATGCCTGGGAGGAGAACTAGGAAACATGATTGATCATTTTCTGCAGATGACAGAGATGGAGATCTCTCGAGCAGCAGCAGAACGGAGCTTGCGGGAACACATGGGCAATGTGGTAGAGGCTCTTATTGCCCTAACCAACTGATGTGTGCTTTCTCAGATATACTTACTGGATTAACTTATTGCAATAAAGATTTTGTCTTTTGCAGTTTTGTCATTCTGGGTCAAATGCAGTGTTTATTGTTTCACTGTGGGGAGTTTCTATGTTGGAGAATAACTGAGTTTAAGTGACCCCCTTCCTTCACAGTGCATCCATATGAAGAATCATGCTCAGATGCAGATGCTAGGTGGCAGGCCTGTCTTCTTCATCTGACTAGCTCTCCCTTAACATTATTCAAGGTACATGTAGAGTCTCAGTACAAAGTTATTTTACTTGATGGCTTCTGTCTTCAGGATAGCTTATGAACATCTGAAAAACCAGCACCTGCCTAGGAGCTAGTGTAATTTACCAAACCAGTTCATATGTCACTTTGAGGTAGAATTTAGGTACATGTGATGAAAACATGGTAAGAATAGAAGATATCAGAGGTCTTATTTTTAAACTTGATTGAGGGGCAAGGAAACTTTACGTAGAACTGACCTGTGAAACATTTTGATTAGTATTTGAATTCTGAACCTTAACACATTCTACATTTCATTTCCTATTCTAGACAGAAGGTAGTTTTACTTTTTTTTTTTTTTTTTGTTTTGAGACAGAGCCTCAAGCTGTCACCCTGGATAGAGTGCTGTGGCATCACAGCTCACAGCAACCTCCAATTCCTGGGCTCAAGCGAGTCTCTTGCCTCCGCAGGCGCCCGCCACAACACCCGGCCATTTTTTGGTTGCAGCCGTCATTGTTGTTTGGCGGGCCCGGGCTGGATTCGAACCCGCCAGCTTAGGTGTACATGGCTGGCACCTTAGCCTGCTGAGCCACAGGTGCTGAGCCGGTAGTTTTACTTTCTTTTTTTTTTTTTTGGTAGTTTTACTTTCAACAATTAATCAGATTTGGCCACATCACATCTCCTAAACTTGTTTCCTCACCTAGTGGATACAAAAGTTTGGCTTAGTACCTGCTTCAGAGTGGCAGCTATTATTCTCATTTTGACTCTAGGATAAATCTTAGATCATATCCCATACAACAGTGACTTGTACTTAATATCTGTATGTTTTATTACCTCATAGTAATTATTTGCACTTAAATTTTTATGCTAGGACATTAAACAGTTTGATTCTTTCAGTGGGACATTTAGAGGATATGAAAAGACCTTATTCTTTTAAGAGAGAGAGTTTTACTTTATCACCCTCAGTAGAGTGCCACATTGTCACAGCTCACAGCAACCTCCAACTCCTGGGCGTAGGCAATTCTCTTGCCTCAGCCTCCCTAGTAGAGAGGGAGTACAGGTGCCCACCACAATGCCTGGTTATTTTTTTTTTTTTTGCTTTTTGGCCAGGGCTGGGTTCAAACCCGCCACTCTTGGTATATGGGGCTGGCGCCCTACCCACTGAGCCATAGGTGCTGCCCTGGTCTTCTCATTTTTTTTATGCATTCAAGAAAGCAGTCTTCCCATTGGTTAAATTTTCTTTATAACCCCTGGAACCACTGGTGCTCTGCCATGTGCATGGTTACATGTATAGTAAATATTAAATGGAGCAATATATTTAACTCCAGTATGTCACTGCATTGCTACTCAGCACTGGCACCCTTTCTGATACATGAACTGGGCACGAAGATACTAGTAGGTACGTGGATTCAATAAGACAGATGCCCTGGTTTATGCACCAGCTTTTGTTCTGTGTATATGTACAGTTTGGAGAGCAAGGACAAACACATCTCTGGATGCTACTTAAAGCTTGTCTAGCATCTGTTTCTGAGATCAAAGGGGATGATCAAAATGTGAAATGCCCTCTGCTTAACAATTTCCTACTGTACTTAACAGCTAGTTAATGCTTGTCAGCCTGGACATTTTATTTCTAGTATAAAGCTAACAATTTTCTTGGTGTGTGATTCTTTTATTTTTAATCACGCACATAAATGGATCAAAAAGTATGTTTACCTAGAAAAATTGACTTCAACCAAAATGCAAAA
>CAUYON010138708.1:0-15533 GCA_963573935.1 Arctocebus calabarensis
GTTATAAAGGGAAATTACAAACACATTTCACTTATAGATGAGGATGCAATATCCTAAACAACATATTAACAAGTCAAATTAAAAATTAATGTTTAAGTACTGTACTTTGGTCTCTCTGGGGTCCCTTTATAAGGACACTGAAGATTATAAACAACAGACCTTTGGCTGGGAACAGTGGCTCATTTCTATAATCCTGGAAGGCCAAGGCGGGTGGATTGCTTGAGCTCATGAATTCAAGACCAGTCTGAAGAAAAGCGAGACCCGTCTCCACTAAAAATAGGAAAACTAGCCAGACATGGTGGCAGGTGCCCGTACTCCCAGCTACTCAGGAGGCTGAGGCAGGAGGATCGCTTGAACTAAAGAGCTGGAGGTTGCTTCGAGTTATGACGCCATGGCACTCTCCCCAGGGCAACAGCTTGAGACTCTGTCTCAAAACACAAACAAACAAACAAACAAAAACAACAGAACTTAATGCTCACAACTCTAAGGTGAGGTGGTAAGTTCGAGATCCCGGCGTGGCAGATGCTGTGAGTGGTGGGGACTCACTCCCCGGTTCATGGACGGCGCCTTCTGGCTGGATGCAGGTAATAGACCCCATCAGTCATCTCTGCAGTTGGCCCTCTGCTGACAGCCGTGAGGCCCCACTCTGCCACCCCTCTGTGTCTCACAAAGCTCTCACATGCCTATGTTGGGGTGCCCCTGTTCTTTTTCTTTCTCTCTCTCTTTTTTTTTTTTGCAGTTTTTTGGCCAGGGCTGGATTTGAACCCGCCACCTCTGGCATATGGGGTCAGCACCCTACTCCTTTGAGCCATAGGCACTGCCCGGGTTTCAATGGCACTGCTGTGCGTAAGAGTTCAAGAACAGCAGGGACAGTCAAGGCACAGATTCCCAACAATCAGTAACCCCAGTGCCCTGCTCAGATAGCAGCTGGCGGCTCAGGTGGGCTGCTCCCAACTGCCCTGAAAATAAGGGACAACACAGTACCCTCTGCTAAAAATCATTTAGCATCCTCTAAATGATTTCAAAGAAATGCCTGTCAGGCCTGCAATAGCCACCCATTCCCCTGATGGGTATTTGGGGAGCAAGTAAAGGTGACCCTCCCTGGCCTGGGGCAAAAGTGCCGCTCCTCATTCAGTTTTGTTCTGGGCCACACAATGGAAGTGCTCAGACCTGGGCTTGCCAGACCTAGCTGACTCCTGGTCTTCATCCACCATTCCCTCATTTAAACGATGACAACAGCTGGCTTGGCACCTGTAGCACAGTGGACATGGTACTGGCCAGATGCACCGAGGGTGGTGGGTTTGAAACCGGCCTGGGCCAGCTAAACAACAGTGACAACTGCACCAACAAGAACAAACAAAAATCACCGGGTGTTATGGCGGGTGCCTGTAGTCCCAACCACTCCGGAGGCCAAGGCAAGAGAATTGCTTGAGCCCAAGAGTTTGAGGTTGCTGTGAGCTGTGACGCCATGCACTCTACCCAGGGTGACATAGTGAGACTCTATCTCAAAAATAAATAAATAAGACTTGATGCCCATAGCTCAGTGTTTAGGGCCCTGGTCACATACCCTGAGGTTGTGGGGTTTGAATCTGACCAGGACCAGCTAAATAACAATGACAGCTACAACAAGAAAACAGCTGGGCATTGTGGTGAGCACCTGTAGTCCCAGCTAGTTGGGAGGCAGAGGCGAGAGAATCGCTTAAGCCTAAGAGTTTGAGGTTGCTGTGAGCTGTGACGCCACAGCACTCTACCCAGGGTGACATAGTGAGACTTTGTCTCAAAAAAATAAATAAATAAATAAATAAAATTTAAAAAATAAATAATGATAACAGGGACAATGACAGCACCTCCCAAAAAGATGTCATGGCAGAGGGTCAGCCCAGAACAGAGCAGAGAGCGTCAGAGTAGGCAGATGTGGTCCCGGGATTTCAGACACCACTCTCCTTTGCTAATCACACACGCTAAATGTTTTGGTCTAACACTTTGCAATGTTATAAAACGTGTTTACACACTGGGGTGAAGTCACTCTTTGCCTTCTTGGGATAGAGTTACTCCACCTGTTGACTGGACTTGGTGCCATTGGCAAAATAGTCCACAATATTTAACTCTGGATGCTGTTACCTCTCAGTTAGAGACGCTGGTGGTCGATAAAGTTTCAGCCTTTATTAGGAAAAGTCCATTCTGTTAGGGGAGTTTTCTTAGGTTGGGGACCCTTGAGTTTGGGGGTTGGAGGACTGTCTGTGGGGGGCGTCCTGTGAGTTGGGGCTGCTGGGCAGTGTCCCGGCCCCACCCACCAGATGCCCCAGCGCCCACCACCCGGAGTGAGCAACAACAATGTCTCCAAACTTCACTCAGTGTCCCTGGGTAACAAAATCAGCCAGGATGCAAAACATGATGAAGATAGAAGGGTTGGAGACAGAGAGAGAGGTGATGGATAGACAGATAAATCGAAGCTGAGTGGCAGACGCATGGATAAATGATAGCTGTATTAGATAAAAGGGAATACATAAATAAATAGGTGACAGGTGCTAGATGGATAGATAACTGAGGGTAGATAGAAAGATTAAACAACAGAAAGACACACAGATAAGTAGATGATAGGTGATAGATAAATGGGTAGATGAGGGGTGATTGGTAGCTACATGAATGGATGGTAGAGGAATAGAGAGAAAACAGATTATAGATTAGATGATAGAAATACATGCTAGATAAGATAATAGACAGACGAACAGAAAGATTAGATAATACAAAGACAGAGGAGATGGGTGTGTGGGTAGATACACAAGTTAGAAAGGTAGATGATACAAAAGATAGATAGATGGCTGATTGATAGATGATCGATGATGGTAGACATATAGGTGATAGACAGATAGATGATGAATTGATAGATAGGTAGATAATAGATAGACAGACTGACATGATGAATAGATGGATAGATAGAGTGGATGGATGGATAGATAGATAGATAGATAGATAGATAGATAGATAGATAGATAGATAGATAGATAGATAGATAGACAGACAGACAGACAGACTGGATGGATGGATAGATAGAAGATAGATAGATAGACAGTTTGACATGATGAGTAGATTGATAGATAGATGATGGATGGATAGATAGATATAGATGGATGGATGGACGGACAGATAGATAGATAGTGTATAGATGGATGGATGGATGGACAGATGGATGGACAGAAAAATGGATGGATGGATAGATAGATAGATAGATAGACTGGATAGATTGATAGATGGATAGATAAATAGATGGATGGATGGATGGATGGATAGATAGATGGATAGATAGAAAGATGGATAGATGGATGGATGGATGGATGGATGGATGGATGGATGGATGGATAGATAGATAGATAGATAGATATAGATGAATAGATACATGCAATAGATACACGGTACATAGACAGACAGATGATAGATAAACAATCCCCCATGCTAACACAGAGTATCTCAGCCCTAGCACTGCTCCCATTTGGGGCTAGAGGACTCTGTTTGGGGCGTCCAGTGTTGCTGATCAGTGTCCTGGGGTGCCACTCACCAGATGCCAGCTGCACACACACCCTACCCCAAAGTTCTGACATCCTAAAGTGTCCCCAGACATTGCCAAGTGTCCCCAGGGAAGCAAAGCCGCCTCCTTGCTGAGACCCCAGGGGTAGAGAAGCTGTCCCGGGGCAACAGGCAGGAGTGGCTGTGGGAGGGGTCTGCTCGGCACTGTGGGCTCCGGGGGGACGCCCAGGAGTGTACCCCGCGGGTCCTAAGGTCTCTGAGCTGTTCTGCCTGCGTCCTGCAAAAAGAAATCAGACATTGGGTGACTCAGTTCCTGCCCCAGAGGAAAACCCCAAACCACAGGGGGGAGGGAGCTCTCAGCAGGAGGGGGACACAACTCTGGGTGCCTTTGCTTTAACCCATTCACCCCTACGGTCTGGACTGGGGAGACCACAGGGCCCAGCCCCCACACTCCCTCCCCTTGGGAGCTGGGCCTTACGAAACTGGGGGCAGGGGACCCCAACCCCCCGGTCACCACTACAGACAGCCAGGAGGATGAGAGGTCCAGGAAGAATGTTTGGGGCTGAACGTCTGACTGTCGGCAGAAAAACTTCATAGGAAATGGGGTTGATCCGTGTCGCCCCCACTACGATGGGTGCTATCGAAATAATAGTGGGGCACGGTGCCTTATGCCTGCAACCCCAGGACTCTGGGAGGCCAAGGCAGGTGGATCCCTTGAGCTCAAGAGTTTGAGACCAGCCTGAGTAAGAGCGAGACCCTGTCTGTACTAAAAATAGAAAAGTTGGCTGCGTGTTGTGGCAGGTGACTGTAGTTTCAGTTACTGGGGTGGCTGAGGCCGGAAGATCGCTTGAGCCCAGGAGTTTGAGGTTGCTGTGAGCTAGGAGGCCAAACACTCTACCCAGGAATACAGAGCAAGGTTCTGTGTCAATAATTATAATAATAATAACAAGGAAACAGTAACAATATGAGATAATGGCTGTGTTAATTGACTGTGAGAATTGGTGCACAATTGTACATGTATCAAACCGTCACAGGTGCACCTTAATTATACACACTTTGTATCTGTCGGTTATCCCTTAATAAAGGTATTTAAATAAAAATAACAGGGGTGGCACCTGTGGCTCAAGGAGTAGGGCGCCAGCCCCATATACCGAGGTGGCAGGTTCAAACCCAGCCCTTGCCAAAAAAAATTGCAAAAGAAAAAAAGGACAAAACCGGCATGGATAATATCAGATGGTGTTGAGGAAGCGGATGAATCAGGACCTCTGAGCACTGCAGCTGGGAATGTGTGATGGGGAAACCACTGCAGAAAACGGGCTGGTTGTTCTTTCCTGTAAGAGTAAACCCAGAATTACCACACGATGGCGCAGTTCCACTGCAAAAAGTATGCCCCCGAGGAATCCAAAGTGCAGTTTGTAAGAGGCATTTGTGCACTGGTGTTCAAAGCAGCAAAATCTGCAATAGCTGAAGAGGGGAAGAGCCTGAGTGTCCAGCTAGGATGACTGGTCATACAGAACGTGGTCCATCCCACGTGGACAAACCTGGAGAGACAGGACACTCCGTGAGAGAAATTGGACTCAAAAGGGCAAATCCTGTGGCTGTCAAGCAGGTGACGTCCCCACAGACACAGGTTCCCAGACGCAGAAGGTAGGACGCTGGGTGCTGTCCATTGGGGAGGGACAGGGGTGTCAGCGTTTCAAGAAGACGGAGCTTTAATTCAGAAGAGGAGAAAGTTCTGGGGATGGACGTTGCTGGCAGCCACATTGAGAATGTCCTTCAGACCACTAAAAAATGACCTTTTAAGAAACGGCTAAAAGGGGAAACATTTTGATGTGAGGACAGAGCATCCCCCATTTACATAAAAGGGAAAAGCTCCTGATCTGTTGAGAGTTGGGCCAGGAAACGTTTCTATCAGCGCTAGTTAATAAAGATAGACAGCGTCCTGGGGAGTCTCTGAGACCGTCAATGTTTGGCGGTGTATTTTTAAAAAAATAAGTGCATGACATGACACACTCAGAGAGGGGACCTATTTCAAAATACCATGTTGTGTACCCTAAAGGGATACAATTTCTATTGGCCAGTTAATGAACGTAAAGTGGTTTATATGGTTTGGGGATGGGCGGGGGGGTCACTGTGTCTGGCACACCTCGGGGGGCGGGGCACAACCATAAGAGAGACTTTACCTAATAAATGCAAGCAGTGTAACCTAATTCTTTGTATCCCCAAACAACGTGAACCCATTAATAATCATCATAATAAAAAGAGTTAAAGAAGAAAAGCAGGCTCGGCACTCGTAGCATAGGGGTTACGGAGCCAGCCACATACACCGAAGGTGGCAGGTTCAAACCCAGCCTCGGCCGAACTGCAACAAAAAAATAGCCGGGCGTTGTGGCGGGCGCCTGTAGTCCCAGCTACTCAGGAGGCTGAGGCAAAAGAATCGCCTAAGCTCAGGAGTTGGAGGTTGCTGTGAGCTGTGTGATGCACGGCACTCTACCGAGGGTGATAAAGTGAGACTCTGTCTCCCCAAAATAAATAAATAAAATAAAATAAAATAAAATAAAATAAAATAAAATAAAAAACATTCTAGTGCAAATGTCCTTGTGGTAAAATGTTTTTTTTTTGGGGGGGGGGCGTAGATGCCTAGTAATAACAATGTGGGATCAAATGAAAGGTCAACTTTTAGTTCTTTGAGAATTTTCCATACTTCTTTCCAAAATGGTTGTATCAGTTTGCAGTCCCACCAGCAGTGTAAAAGTGTTCCCTTCTCTCCACATCCACGCCAGCGTCTGCAGCTTTGAGACTCCGTGATGTGGGCCGTTCTCACTGGGGTTAGGGGATATCTCGGGGTGGTTTTGATTTGCATTTCTCTGATGATTGGGGCCATTGAGAATTATTTCATGTGTTTGTTGGCCACTCATCTGTCTTCTTGTGAGAAGGTTCTATTCGTTTCTCTTCCCCAATGATAGAGTATTCACATTTTTTGGTACCGAAGAATTAAAAGAGTGGTTTTAAATGTCCTCCACCTCCTGGTGATTCCGAGTTGGTCTTTTAGGAAGGAGGGGCCCAGAAATTGATTTTTAACAGGCAGCATAGCCAATTCTGGTACGGACCATTGAGGGTAACGATTTCAGTAACTTGAAGAAGAAAACCCTCTGTGACCTATTTCAGATGTGAGGCTGGTGGAACTTTATTAATAACACAGGCTAAACAGATTTTATTGGGTAAACTACATATCATAATACCTTACATGTTACAGCAACATGAGGTCCAAAATACTTGAAATTAGGTATTTTCCTACAAAATCCAAGCCATAGACAGGCTTTCAGAGAAGCATGAGCTGCTGGATTCCGCTGGGTTTAAACACAGCAGGCGACATTGGTCCCAGGTCTTGGAAAGGCCGGAATGTTTGCTGACTTGGATCCCACGTTCACACACCTGAATATAAAGAGGGAAGTGTATTTAGCTGGGAGAAACTCTTCTGTTTGCAACTGGCCTGAGGGAAATCTTTTCTAAAGCTTAGAGACATCAGGGGACTTCAACACGATATACAGGGTGTGTGTAAGGGACACAGTGGAACAGAAAGGTGACCACTAATTACACCTGACCATCCTCAGTGTAAACTGCGCCTGGTCAGTCCAGGGCCCCGCTGACCTCCCTGCCTGACGGAGATACTGACATTGACCTCTCTGGATTGTACTTCCCTTTTCTATTAAATGCAGTATCATGCCTAGTCAGGGCTTTGCAGGCATTTACCGAGACATACATGCATTGAACACTCAATAAACTTTGACCTTTTTTGCAACGAGAGAAAAGCAACTCCCCAAAACTCAGAACAATCTCACTCCTGAATCACAGTGCCTGGCTGAATCTCAAGCTCTGTAAACTCGAGGGCACAGGTGTGTGCAACCTTTTTTCTCTTCTCCTGTGCCTTAGAAGAACAGTATGGGCCCCACATTAAACACAAGACGGGTGACACATTAAACACATGGAAAGTTGATAAGATAAAACAACAACAAAAAGTCTTTGCATCATTTCAGTGATATCTGGCATCGCAGATAAGCAAGACAGTCCTCATAGAATCTGCATGTGGCCTGTCTTTTGGATATCCCTGTGACCTAAACTGTAAAATCCAAATACATGGGACTCCCTAAAGGGTAGTTTTTTCAAGTGAGACTCTGTCACTCTGGGTTGAGTGCTGTGGCGTCACAGCTCACAGCAACCTCAATCTCCTGGGCTCAAGCGATCCTCCTGCCTCAGCCTCCCGAGTAGCTGGGACTACAGGTGCCCACTATATCCGCTGACTAGGTTTCCTATTTTTAGTAGAAATGGGGTCTCGCTCTTGCTTAGGCTGGTCTTGAACTCCTAAGCTCAAGGGGTCCTCCCATCTCAGCCTCCCAGAGTGTTGGGATTACAGGTATGAACCACAATGCCTGGCCATCTCCCTAAAGAATTTTTATGTGCTTGATAATTTGGAAAACATTTACTGCTCATGGCACTGTGAAATGGCTTATTATTATTATTATTATCATCATCATTATAATTTTGGCGATGAGGTAACTGAGGTGATAAAAGTTTTCTCTGGTGAAGGCCTCCCCAGCTAGTGTGTGGGAAAAAAAGCAGGGAAAGGGGTAACCACTTTGCAGGTGGACCGGCCTCTACAGGGGAGAGGCAGCTGTCTGCAAGATGGGGAACTTGGCCCTGGTGCCATTGCTGTCCTGAGACTGTTTTCCCACATCATTTTGGAAAAACATCAAGCTGCCATTCCCCATCAGAGCAATCAGGGCCTGTGTTCATGTGTCCAGGACACGTGAACCGTCAACAATGTCATTCAGGCAGGCACGGCCCTCACTGCCATGGAGGGGGGTCAAGGGTCTGTGGCGAAGCCTGCCTGACCCACACTGATCCACAGGGCTGAGTTTAGCGTAACCACAACTCCCGTCTTGAGGACTGAAATGTTCCTTAATAAAGGCAGCCACGAAGGGAGCTACATTTGGAAATAGGGTCTTTGCCTATGTGATTGAGGTACAGACCTTGAGATGATCTTATCCTGAATCACGGAAGGCCGTAAACCCAATAACAGGTGCCCTTATGAGAGGGAAAAATAGACACAGAGGAGAAGCCACGTGGAGACGGAGGCAGAGACTGGAATGATGCGGCTGCAAGCCCAGGGAACCTGGAGCCCCCAGGAGTTGGAGAGGCAAAAAGGAGCCTCGCCTGGAGCCTGTCGATAGAGTGGCCCTGAGACACAGTTCTGGAGGCCGGAAGTTCCAGATGAAAATGTTGGTGGATGGAGACTTTACCTCTTTCATGTTTATATGGATGGAGCTGGAACATATTCCTCTTAGCCAAGTATACCAAGAATGGAAGAAAAAGTATCCAATGTACTCAGCCCGACTATGAAACTAATTTATAGCTTTCATATGACAGCTATAATGAAAGCTATAACCCAAGAATATGGGGAAAGGGGCAAGGGATGGGGGGAGGACAGGTGGAGGGAGGATAATTGGTGGGACCACACCTACGGTGCACCTTAGACGGGTACAGGTGAAACTTACCGAATGTAGAATATAAATGCCTCAGCACAGTAACTAAGAAAATGCCATGAAGGCTACGTTAACCAGTCTGATGAAAATATTTCAAATTGCATATAAAACCAGCACATTGTCCCCCATGACTGCATTAATGTACATAGCTATGATTTAATAATAATAATAGTAAATGTTGCTGGATTAGATTCCTGGGGAGGACTCTGTTTCCAGTGGGCAGATGGCAGCCTTCTCACTGTGTCCTCACAGGGTAGAGAGAAATAGAGATCTTATGAAGACACTAATTCTCACCTGTGATTCAGTGAGTAGGGTGCTGGCCCCACCCCTGACAAACTGCAACAAAAAAAAAATAGCTGGACTTTGTGGCGGTCGCCTGTAGTCCCAGCTACTCTGGAGGCTGAGGCAGGAGAATCTCTTAAGCCCAAGAGCTGGAGGTTGCTGTGAGCTGTGATGAGCATCATTCTGCCAACCCTTTGATTTTGAACTTCTGGGCTCCAGAAATGTGGGAGAATACATTTCCGTCATTCTAAGCCATCCAGTTGGTGGTGATTTATCACAACAGCCACAGGAAACCACTGCTCGTGGGTGTGAAAAAAGTTGAAACTCATGAGTCCCTTGTGAGTGGGGAGAATTTGGGCTCCCAAGGCCCCGGGGCCTGAAGGCAGAGAACGAAAGGAAATCCAGGACCTATGTGGGTTTGTTCTCACGCAGGGCAGAGGCTGGAGCCAGGAGAGACGCCACCGGCTCCGTTACATCCAGAACTCAGGTTTCATTTTAGTTTAAAGATCCATTTGTCACACCTGTAATCCCAGCACTCTGAGAGGCCAAGGTGGGTGGATTGCTCGAGCTCACGAGTTAGAGACCAGCCTGAGCAAAAGCAAGACCTCCGTCTTTACTAAAAACTAGAAAAACTGAGGCAAGAGGATCACTTGAGCCCAAGGGTTTGAGGTTGCTGTGAGCTATGACGCCACAGCACTCTACCTTGGGTGACCGCTTGAGACTCTGTCTCAAAAAAAAAAAGTGGCACCTGTGGCTCAGTGAGTAGGACACCGGCCTCATGTAGCAAGGGTGATGGGTTCAAACCTGGCCCTGGCCAAACTGCAACAAAAAAATAGCTGGGCACTGTGGTGGGCACCTGTAGTCCCAGCTACTCAGGAGGCTGAGGCAAGAGAATCGCCTAAGCCAAGAGCTGGAGGTTGCTGTGAGCTGTGTGACACCACAGCATTCTACCAAGGGCGATAAAGTGAGATTCTGTCTCTACAAAAACAAATAAAGAATATATTTTTAAAAAATCCATTTGTCCTTTCACACACCCACTCCAGACACCAGCAAAACCAAACCCTGGGGGTGAGAAACAGACGAAATAAACTACTCATGCTTCCTGAGAAAAAGCAGATGTGTTTATTATAAACTCCTCCGGTCCACTTTCTTTCTTTTGTTAGGACTTTAGAGTCTAATTTCCTTCATTTGCTGTCCCCTTCTACTTTGCAGGGGAATGCTCATGACAGAGCAGGTTTAACCCCAAACCAAATACAACCTGAACACCCAGAGCAACATTGTGGGGACCAGGCAGGGTGGGAAAAGCAAACGAAAGCAGACACCTGCCTTGCTGGGGTGATGACGTTCCCAGGAATGGGGGCAAGTCTGTCTCACTCTTTTTTTCTCTTTAATGGCGGTGAAATTCTCGTATTATGCAATCTGTCTTTTCAAAGGGTACACCAAAGGGTGTTTAATACATTTACCGTCTTGTAACTTCTGCTTCCATTGAGTTCCAGAACTTTTTATCACCCAAAAAGAAGACCCCGTACCCCTCACACAGTCACGCCCCTCCCCACCCCACCCAGCCCCTGATGACCAATAACCGCCTATCTCTCTGGATTCCCCTGTTCTTAACATTTTAGCTCTTTTTTTTTTTGCAGTTTTTGGCCAAGGCTGGGTTTGAACCTGCCACCTCTGGCATATGGGGCCGGTGCCCTAGTCCTTTGAGCCACAGGTGCTGCCCTGTTCTTGATATTTTAAATAAATGGCACTGTGCAACACGTCTTCTGTGTGCAGCTTCTCACAGAGCATCCCGTCTCCAAGGTTCCTGCACGTGGCAGCAAGTGTTGAAGCTCGTTCCTCTTCCCGACTGAGTGATATTCTTCGGGGCGATGGACCGTGTTCTGTTTTCCCATCCACCTGCTGACGGACACTGGAGTTGTTTCCACCTTTCAGCTGTTGTGTGCATTTCCGTGTGGGTCCCCTTCCTGCCTGATTTAACGGGGGGCAAAACCACCAGTGAGTCTTCACCTGCTGCGTTTCAGGTAAGGGGGGCACCTGCCTCTCTGGAGAATCCCTCGCACCCTGAAACCCCACCACCCAGGTCTACAGCAAAGTGGAATCGCTTGCCTGGGCCTCTTGATTTTCTTTTTCTTTCTTTCTTTTATTCCTCTCCTTTTTTTTTTTTTTTTTTTTGAGGTTTTTGTCACTGCCAATCTCTGCCGGAAAATGGCACCCCGAGATGAAGAGGGCAGATGAGACACGGGGTGCGGGTGGACCAGGGTGTGGTGCTTCCTTTTCCCGTGTGCTCCCCGGCTTTGCAGACAATAACACGTCTGCCCAGCGCTGCAGAGAGGCGAGGAGGGAACCGGGTCACCAGGAGAATTGAAAGTGGGGACTCCAGGGAAAGAAGTAAAAGAGAAGCTCTTAGGCCCACGTCCATACGGGTTGATGCTCAGAACCTCACAACAACCCAAATGTCCGTCGCGGATGATGAAGGGCTGAACAGAATGTGGGCTGGCCACAGAGTGACCAGTGAACAGACGTAACTAGAACCCGGCATTCCACCTGCTATGATGCAGTCGGTCTTGCAGACGTGGTGCCCTGACAGGGAAGCTGGATGCAAAGGCAGAAATGTTTCCAGGCTCCAGTTGAATGAAATGTCCAGGACGGGCAGCTCCGTACACACAGAAGGGAGGTGAGGCTGGCCAGGGGAACAGAGAGCAGCTACTTCTTGTCGTCTTTCACGGATTGGGGGGAGAAAAATATTCCAGAACTAGATAGGGGGGACATTGCAGCACATGGGGGCTGCATGCATTGCTGGTGAGCTGTTCGCGTACAATGGCTGAATGTTATGTTAGGTTAGGGGACCCTCCGGTCAGCTACACACGCACACACATGCAGACACACGTGTGCACACACAGTGTACCCAGCGCCCGTCCTCAGCTCTCAGCTCCCAGGACTTTGAGCAACTCAGTCCCGACCTTACTTGTCCTGCAGCCCAATTCCCACAAAACCCAAGGCTGACCCCGGCTGGGGGACTGGGCAGTCTTACCCCTCTCTGGCTCCATTCCCCACAACCAGGCCCAAGGAGCGGAGATAAGAGATATGGGACTGAACCTCCTCTGCCTCCCACATGTCCCTCCTGTCCTGGTGGCCGGATCTGGGGACCCTCTGGTCTCCCTGCAGGTGGCCTGCCATGGCTGGCAGGAGGCTGCAGACGTGTGATCTGCCCAGACCACACAGGCCTCTCTTGCAGACAGCAAGGTAATCAGGAAGGCTCTGTTTAACACCAGCAGGGGAAGGAAGGGGCCGAGATGAGAAGGCAGAAACCGGTGAGAAAACCCTCCAGAACCTTGTGGCCAGAAGTATAGCAGCTCCTCTGAAGGAGCCCCTGGGGCTGAAAACAGCAGGGACTGACCTTCCCCCAGCCCTGGAGCCCAGGGGTCTGAGCTGCAGGTGTTTCAGGGCCGCTCCCTCCACAGGCCCCAGGGGAGGCGCCTTCCTGCCTCTCCAGCTCCTGGGGGCTCCAGGCGTCCCTGGGCTTGTGGCCACATCACTCCAGTCTCTGCCTCCGTCTCCACGTGACTTCTCCTCTGTGTCTGTGTCTCCTCTGCTGTTTCTCAGGAGGACACCTGCCACTGGGTTTGGGGAGGGTTTAGGACCCCCCTAATCCAGAATGGTCTCTTCTTGAGATCCTTCACTAAGTACATCTGTGGAGACTCTATTGCCAAATAAGTTCCCCCCATAGGTTGTGGGAGCAGTTGGCAGCTACATAAATTCACAGAAAATGTCAGCCATGGTGACAGCAACTTCTGCTTTGAGGGGTTTTCCTGTCCCACTCTACAACTCTCCCTGAGAAAATTAACTCTAGGGGTGCAGCCTTGCTGTGATGTGCGGAAAAGCAGCCCAGTTCAGGCTCTTTAGATGGGGAATCAGATGTGCAGAGGAAGCTGACTACATTCTGGAGAGGTGGTATTCTCTGATCCATGGAAGACTCCATAGATTCCCCTCCACCCTGGCCATGGCCCCAAAGCAATAACAAAAGCCAGCTCTGATCAATTATACAAAGTTTGCCCAAGTGATGCTGAGAAGGATGCTGTCTTCCTCCTTAAGAGGTTGATGCTAAGGAGAGCACGTGAGTATAGATCCCTTTCTAAATGCAGATGTAATGCCTGGCACCTTGGCAGCCAGTTTGGGCCATGAGGCAAACATCTGAGGCTCCTAAGATATGAAGAAGAGTGTTTAGGAAAGACAAGGTGAGAGGGGTGTCTTGATGACAACAGGGACCCAACCCTAAGGGGCTCATCTCTGCACATATCAAGTGAAAAAATATGAAAGGACAATCTTTAGGTTTGAAAAAATTCTTTTTATTATTTGTTGGCAAAAAGGTTCTTAACAATTGCTATTTTCATAGAGAGAAGAGACATTCCTCTCCAGCTGTCACCTAACCTCAAGGTCCATATATGACACTCTTACAACTATTGTCCTGAAGAAGGTGTCCTTCTGCCTCTCTGTAGGATCTGGGATACAGGACACTTCCAAAAACTGATTCCCCACTCAAAAAGCACCATGGGGCTTCTGCTGGTCCCGGAGACAGTGGAAGCATGACGTCTCCATACCTTTTCCTTTGGGGTCCTATGATTGAAGGTTCCCTAAAATGAGCCATTTCATGGCTGCATCAGGCCATTCCCCTTCCTAAAACAGATTGAAATACAAAATGTGACCAGCCTCACTTTTTGCACCACTGTGAATTGTTGTTGTTTCCAGGATATCTGGACAATGTGGACCCCAGAGTGGGGACCTGTGCTTGGCTGAATAATGTCCCGCCAAAATCTCAACACCCTAATCCCATGTGGGAGACAAAATAATGTCCCCCAAAATGTCCACGTCCTAATCCCATGTGGGAGACAGAATAATGTCCCCAAAGATGTCCACGTCCTAATCCCATGTGGGAGACAGAATAATGTTCCCAGAGATGTCCACGTCTAATCCCGTGTGGTAAACAGAATAATGTCCCCAGAAATGTTCACGTCCTAATCCCATGTGGGAGACAGAATAATGTTCCCAGAGATGTCCACATCTAATCCCGTGTGGTAGACAGAATAATGTCCCCTAATGTCCTAATCCCATGTGGTGAACAGAATAATGTCCCCTAATGTCCTAATCCCATCTGGTAAACAGAGTAATGTCCCCAAAGATGCCCACATCCTAATCCCATGTGGTAGGCAGAATAATGTCCCCAAATATGTCCACGTTCCAATACACAAATTCTGCCGATACATCATGTTACTTGGGAGTGTCTGTGGGAGGGTTTTCTGTAGGGGTGTTGGGGTCTGATGGACTATGTTATTGATGCCGTGAGGATCTGATAGACCATGTTAGTGACGCAGTGAGGGTCTGATAGACCATGTTAGTGACGCCGTGAGGGTGTGATAGAGTATGTTAGTGACACCGTGAGGGTGTGATAGAGTATGTTAGTGACACCGTGAGGATCTGATAGACCATGTTAGTGACGCAGTGAGGGTCTGATAGACCATGTTAGTGACACCGTGAGGGTCTGATAGACTATGTTAGTGACGCCGTGAGGGTGTGATAGAGTATGTTAGTGACACCGTGAGGGTCTGATAGACCATGTTAGTGATGCCGTGAGGGTATGATAGACCATGTTATTGACACCGTGAGGGTCTGATAGACTATGTTAGTGACGCCGTGAGGGTGTGATAGAGTATGTTAGTGGCACCGTGAGGGTCTGATAGACCAAGTTACTGATGCTGTGAGGGTGTGATAAACCATTTTAGTGACGCCGTGAAGGTCTGATAAACCATGTTAATGACGCCATGAGGGTGTGATAGAGTATGTTAGTGACACCGTGAGGATCTGATAGACCATGGGAGTGACGCCGTGAGGGTGTGATAGACCATGTTAGTGACGCCGTGAGGGTGTGATAGACCATGTTAGTGAAGCTGTGAGGGTGTGATAGAGTATGCTAGTGATGCTTTGAGGGTTTGATAGAGTATGTTAGTGATGCCATGAGTGTCTGATAGACCATGTTAGTGACGCCGTGAGGGTCTGATAAACCTCGTTAGTGACGCTGTGAGGGTGTGATAGACCATGTTAGTGATGCCGTGAGGGTATGATAGACCATGTTATTGACACCGTGAGGGTCTGATAGACTATGTTAGTGACGCCGTGAGGGTGTGA
>CAUYON010138711.1:0-17029 GCA_963573935.1 Arctocebus calabarensis
CTTTTAATATCCTAAAACAAAATAACTTTCAACCCACAATTCTGTATCCAGCTAAACTGAGTTTCATTTATGATGGAGAAATTAAATACTTTAATGACATCCACATGTTGAAGAAATTTGCCATAACTAAAACAGCTCTCCAGGATATTCTCAGACCTATATTCCATCAGGACCAGCGTATCCTCCACCACAAAAGTAAACTGACTCTGGAAATTTTGATCAAATTCCAACTTCCACAGTGGCGAAAGGATTAAAAATGTCCACTGGACTTTCAAAAGGCTTATCAATATTCTCCATTGATGTGATGGTTTAAATTGTCCTCTAAAGAGGCATAGGTTGGCTGACTGGATACAAAAACTCAGGCCAGATATCTGTTGCATACAAGAATATCATCTTACCTTAAAAGATAAATATATACTCAAGGTGTAGAGATGGTCATCTATATTCTAGGCAAACGGAAAGCAGAAAAAAGCAGGTGTTGCAATTCCATTTGCAGATACAATAGGCTTTAAACCAACCAAAATAAGGAAGGATAAGGATGGACACTTTATATTTGTTAAAGGTAATACTCAAAACAATGAGGTTTCAATTATTAATATTTAGGCACCCAACCAGTATGCACCTCAATTTATAACAGAAATTCCAACAGACATGAGCAACTTAATTTCCTCCAGCTCCATAGTAGTCAGAGATTTTACCACCCCTTTAGCAATGGTGGATATATTCTCCAAAAAGAAGCTAAGCAAAGAAATTTTAGATTAAAAACTTAACCATTCAACATCTGGATGTAAAAGACATTTACAGAACATTTCATCCCAAGAAACTGAATAAACATCGTCTCATCAGCCCCTGGACCATATTCCAAATTTGATCACATCTTAGGTCACAAGTCTAAAATCAACAAATTTAAAAGAATAGAAATTATTCCTTGCCTCTTCTCAGAACATCATGGAATAAATTTTGAACTCAATAATAACAGGAATCTGCATACTCATACAAAAACATGGAAGCTGAATAACCCTATGCTGAAGGCTAGATGGGTAATAGATGAGATTAAGAAGTAAATTACAAAATTTTTGGAAAAAAACAACAAAGAAGACACGAATTATCAGAACCTTTGGGATACTTCAAAGGTAGTCCTAAGAGGGAAATTTATAGGACTGCAAGCCTTCCTCAAGAAAACAGAAAGAGAGGAAGTTAACAACTTAAGGGGACATATTAAGCAACTAGAAAAGGAAAAATATTCTGACCCAAACTGAGCAGAAGAAAAGAAATAAAGAAAATCAGAGCACAATTAAATGAAATTGAAAATAAAAGAATTATACAGCAGACCAATAAATCAAACAGTTTGTTTTTTGATAAGGTCAATGAAATAACTAAACCTTTGGCAATCCTAACCAGGAAAAAAAGAGTAAAATCTCTAATTTCATCAATCAGAAATGGTAAAGACTAAATAACTACAGACCCCTCAGAAATTCAAAAAATCCTTAATGAATACTACAAGAAACTTTACCCTCAGAAATATGAAAATCTGAAGGAAATTGACCAATACTTGGAAGCACGCCACCTACCAAGACTTAGCCAGAATGAAGTGGAAATGTTGAACAGGCCTATATCAAGTTCTGAAGTAGCATCAAACACACAAAATCTCCCTAAAAAGAAAAGCCTAGGACCAGATGGCTTCATGTCAGAATTCTACCAAAACTTTAAAGAAGAACTAGTACATACAGTGCTCAACATTTTAAAAAAAATAGAAAAAGAAGGAATACAACCCAAACCATTCTATTAAGCAAACATCACCTGCATCCCTAAACCAGGGAAAAACCCAACATGAAAAGAAAATTATAGACCAATATTACTAATTAATATTGATGTAAAAATATTCAATAAGATCCTAACAAACAGAATCTAACAACACATCAAACAAATTATATATCATGAACAAGTGGGCTTTATTCCAGGGTCTTAAGGCTGGCTCAATATAAATAAACCTATAAATGTAATTCAGTTGATAAACAAATTAAAAAATAAAGACCATATGATTCTCTCAATTGATGCAGAAAAAGCTTTTGACAATATCCAGCATCCCTTCATGATCAGAACACTTAAGAAAACTGGGATAGAAGGGACATTTCTTAAACTAATAGAGGCCATCTACAGGAAACCCACAGCCAATATTGTATTGAATTGAGTTAAATTGAAATCATTTCCACTGAGATCAGGAACCAGGCAAGGTTTCCCATTGCTCCATTGCTCTTTGGCATTGTAATGGATGTTTTAACCATTGCATTTTGGGAAGAAAGGGTGATTAAGGGTTTCCACATATGGTCAGAAAGACCAAACTTTCACTCTTTGCAGATGATATGATTGTATATCTGGAAAACACCAGGAATTCTACTATAAAACTTTTAGATGTGATCAAGGAATACAGCAACATCTCAGGCTACAAAATCAACACTCATAAACCTGTAGCCCTTATATATACCAACAATACCCAAGCCAAAAAAACAGTCAAGGACTCCATTCCTTTCATGGTAGTGCCAAAGAAGATGAAATATTTGGGAGTTTACCTAACAAAGGACATGAAAGATCTCTATAAAGAGACCTATGAAACTTTAAGAAAATACATGGCTGAAGATGTTAATAAATGGAAAAACATACCAGGCTCATGGCTGGGAAGAATCAACATTGTTAAAATGTCCATATTACTCAAAGCAATATATAATTTTAATGCAATTCCTATTAAAGTTCCACTGTCATATTTTAAAAATCTTGAAAAAATAATCCTTCAGTTCATATGGAATCAGAAATAACCTCAAATAGCCAAGACATTACTCAGAAATAAAAACAAAGCAGGAGGAAACATGCTTCCAGAACTGAGACTGTACTATAAACTGATAGTGATCAAAACAGCATGGTACTGGCACAAAAACAGAGAGGTAGATGTATGGAACAGAATAGAGAACCAAGAGATAAACCCAGCTACTTATGGTTATTTGATCTTTGAGAAGCCAATTAAAAACATTCAGTGGGGAAAAGACTCCCTATTTAACAAATGGTGCTGGGTGAACTGGCTGGTGACTTGTAGAAGACTGAAACTGGACCCACACCTTTCACCATTAGCTAAGACACTTATTAGATTAAAGATTTAAACTTAAGACATGAAACTTTAAAAATACTAGAAGAATTTGTAGGGAAAACTCTTGAAGAAATCGGCCTTGGTGAATATTTTATGAGGAGGACCCCCTGGGCAACTGAAGCAGTATCAAAAACACAGTACTGAAACCTGATCAAACGAAAAAGCTTCTACACAGCCAAGAACATAGTAAGTATAGCAAGCAGACAGCCCTCAGAATGGGAGAAAATATTTGCAGGTAATGCCTCCGACAAAGGTTTAATTACCAGAATCCTCAGAGAACTCAAACATATTAGCAAGAAAAGAGCAAGTGATCCGATCTCAGGATGAGCAAAGGACTTGAAGAGAAACTTCTCTAAAGAAGACATGTACATGGCCTACAGACACATGAAAAAAATGTTCATCATCCTTAATCATCAGAGAAATGCAAATCAAAGCTACTGTGAGATATCTCCTAACTCCAGTAAGATTAGCCTATATAACAAAATTCCCAAACCAGAGATGTTGGCATGGATGTGGAAAAAATGGAACACTTCTCCACTGTTGGTGGGAACACAAACTAATACGTTCCTTTTGGAAGGATGTTTGGAGATTACTTAGAGTTCTAAAAATTGACCTGCCATTTGATCCTATAATTCCTTTACTTGGTATATACCCAGAAGACCAAAAATCACATTATAACAAAAATATCTGTATGATATTTTTTGCAGAATATCTGCAGAATGTTTATTGCAGCCCAATTCAGAATTGCTAAATCATGGAAGAAGCTTAAGTGCTCATTGACCCATGAATGGATTAATAAATTGTAGTAAATGTATACCATGGAATATTATTCCACCTTAAAGAAAAACAGAGACTTTACCTCTTTCATGTTTACATGGATGGAGCTGGAACATATTCTTCTTAGCAAAGTATCTCAAGAATAGAAGAAAAAGTATCAAATGTACTCAGCCCTTCTATGAAGCTAATTTATAGCTTTCATGTGAAAGCTATAACCAAATTATAGCACAGGAATATTGGGAATGGGGCAAGGGAGGGTTGGGGAGAGGTGAGGTTGGCTAGAGGGATGGTAATTGGTGGGGCCACACCTACAGTGCATCTTAGAAGGGTGCAGGCAAATTTTACTAATTGCAGAATTCAAATGTCTTCATAAAATAACTAACATAGCCATGAAGGCCATACTTCAGATTGTATGTGA
This sequence comes from Arctocebus calabarensis, assembly GCA_963573935.1. NCBI lineage: Eukaryota > Metazoa > Chordata > Mammalia > Primates > Lorisidae > Arctocebus > Arctocebus calabarensis. Next base: position 4,335 of record CAUYON010138711.1, read on the forward strand.
AACCAGCTGATTTAATAATAAAAAAATTAAAAAAAAAATCCCTAAACTCATGAAAATAAATAGATCCTTTTAGGCTGGGTGCAGTCGCTCATGCCTATAATCTTCGCACTCTGGGAGGCCTAGGAGGGCAGATGGCTTGAGCTAAGCAGTTTGTGATGAGCCTGAACAAGAATGAGACCCTGTTTCTACTAAACATAAAAAAAAAAAAATTAGTTGAACATTGTGGTGGTTGGCTGCAGTCCCAGTTACTGGGGAGGGTAAGGGTGAAGGACTGCTTGAGCCCAAGAGTTTGGGGTTGCTGTGAGCTAGGGTGGCACCACTGCACTCAAACTAGGCATTTGAGTGAGAACTGTCTCAAAAATGATGGCTTTTTTAAAAAGTCATTTATAATCTAGCTCAATTTATCATGGTAGGCACTCATGTAGGAATTTGAGATTTGAGTTAAATATAGGACTAGTGCATTTGCCTGAAGGGCAAGGATCTGATATTAGGTGGGTGGATTCTAATTAGTTAAATAATTCAGCATTTTATTCATTTATTTTTCTCTCAAGGACCCACATTGGACAAAAGAGGTTGGGGAAGAATGAAAAAGAGTGAGAAATGAAAACTAAAATGTCCTTATTTCCACATCTATATCCCTAGCAACCCATTTCAGAAGTGCTTAATCTGATGGTCTTCATGCTTCCTTGGAAAGAAGTTAGAAATCCTAGAATGTATTGAGAGCTCAAAGTATTCATAAGCAATTTGGACCTTCTAGCCTTAGCTATCAATTACACTGGGTATCTCAGATGACCTAGAAAACTTTGTATTAAAAATAAAATGGAGGGGACTTAGAAAATGTACTAGAGTACAAGTCTGTACAATAAGTCATTCTGATTATCAATTTCTATCAATGGTTCTGGCTCCTCTTCTTGAGGTATACCAGCATTACAATGGAAACAAAACATTCTGCTATTAGGCTTGTATTAAAGACTCAAATCTTTAAAATATATCTTTTGCTAAGAGAGAAAAGCTCACCTGGTGAGACTGGAGATACTCCACAAAGGTCAAGAAAGTTCCCATTTTTCCAAAGTGTTGATCATTTCTCTCTCACTTTCCTGAAACTGTTCAACTTTTCTCATTGGTAAATGCCTACCAAATATGTTAATTACAAGTTTTCAAAGAAGGATTTAGAGAGTTTGATTAAAATGCAAAGAAAAAGGTAAGAAAGTTGAGACTACTTCAATAAGGATGAAATCAGAGAAGAGCATAATTTCTTGGCTAGCAGACAGGTTCAAGAGGACTGTTCACTGGCACACAAGCTATCAAGATATATTCTGTTGTGTTGCTCTAAAAGACTCAAAGACAGATAAAAAGAATTAAAGGGACTGGCTCCTGTAACTCTGTACAACGTTTGTCTCTATTTTCCAGAAGAATCTCTGGCAGAATGAAATCCACAGGTGTCTTTACAGTGCTCCATAATCAACTATTTCTCTTTAGCAGATGGGTATTTTTTTTTCTTTTTTGCTGCTGCCCAGATGATTGGTAATTTTCTTATGGAGTAAGGGAAGAATGAACAGAAATAGAGGCTGCACTATACCACTACTGTAGATGTTTTGTATAGATGTAGAAAGAAAAGAAAAATGGAGAATATGCAATTTACCAACGAAACAAATGGATTGGTAGATATTTCGAGGTTGGCTTCCAAAGAGAGAAAAGAAAAATAGTATGTTCATAAAATTCTTATCTAAATATATTATGGGATTTGTTTGAAAGGTATCTTATTAGTAAAAAGAATAAAAGGAGATTTTAAAAGGTAGGCAATTAGTCTGTAGCAGCGAGAAGCAAGCAAAGAACATTTAACAAATTATGATTGTAGGAAGCAAGTTTATCAAGATGTATAAAATATAAATTTTATGTGACACATAAAAGCTGCATTTAATCAGGGATGCCCTGACTGAGCAAGCACTTAAATATCAAACTCTTTGTCCTGAAACTCCTATTACTGGGTATCTACCACACAGAAATATTTACATATAGACACAAAATATGTATATGTAAAGATGATCACTGACACTTTGAAATAGAAAAAATATATAAACTATCCTCTTGTAGTATACATTTAACTGTTTTAAAAAATGAAGAACAAGGAAAGATTGCTATTATATTGTATAATGGTGAATGTAAATGGCAATACAACATTTATTATGATGCCATTTATGTAATATACTATATTGTACATTGAATATGTATGTAATATCAGGTAACATCTATTAAGAAGTTTTGAGAGGAAGATAGCATGTATAATAGTAGTTAAGAGTGTCAACTTTGGGCTTCATAAGCCAGTCTTGCTGTTACAAGCACTGTCATTCTAGGTAAGTTACTTAACCCCTTTCTGCCTGAGTTTCTTCATCTGAAAAATGGATATAGTCATTGAGATGATTAAATGGGTTTAATACACAAAAGTTCTTGGCAAATAGTAAGTTCTAAATAAATGTTAGCTATTGGTTTTTCAATGGACTGAGTATTGGTTTAAGTTCCTTACATGTTTGTGTCTTCATAGTTACTCCATAAAGTAGATATTTGTGTTAACCTCATTTTTAGATGAAGACAATGAAAAAGGTGAACTAACTTATCCAAGACCACATACTTGGCAATTTTTTTGAGGTAATATTCAAACACTATATCTGATTACCACACCTGTGCTCTTAATGATTACTCTGTACTGTCTCTTTTTATGTACACATACATATACATATGCACACAATGACACACAAAGGTCTAGAAAAATATTTAATGGTGGTTAACGTTGCATGACAGTGGAGTGATGCTGGAAGGCAACACTTATTTTTTATTCAATATATTCCAATAGTTTTGTGAAGGCTATTCAAGTTCCACTTCTATAACCTAAACAATAAATAAATGACAAAGCATCAAAATATCATACTCAATAAACTTCAATGTAGTTGAATCTACGTGGTTAATAAAAATTGAACAACTTCTGTTTATCAAATGATACCATTGAACGAGTTCAATGACAAGGCAAAGAATGATATAAGGTGTTTTCAATACATAAGGCTGACAGACTAGTACCCAGAAAATATAAAGACTTTCTATAAAAGAATGAAGTAGAAGAATAGAAAAATCAGCAAAATATATGAAATACCACTTCAGGAGAAAACACACATTCACGGAAATGCAGATAAAACCATAATAACATTGACGGCATTCTTCAGTGACTGAAATTCACTTGATCAATTTGATTTTTAGAAAGTCTTTGTTATTTGCATATCTCTGATGATCAGGGACCATGAGAATTTTTTTCATATGTGTATTATTTATTCATCTGTCTTCCTTACAGAAAGTTCTATTGATGTGTCTTGCCCATGTCTCTTTTTTTGTTGATTAACTTGAGTTCTCTGTAGATCCTAGTTATCAATCCTTTGTCCAGTTTGTAATATGCAAAGATTATTTCTCATTCTAAAGAGTGTCTATTTGCTTTGGGTGTGGTCTCCTTAGTTGTACAGAAGCTTTTCAGTTTAATTCTCATTTATTTATTTTTGTTGTTGTTGCAATTGCCATGGAAGTCTTCTTCATAAAATCTTTCCCCAGGCTGATATATTCAAATGTTTTCCCCATACTTTCTTTGAGGATTTTTATTGTTTCAAGTCTTAGATTTAAATATTTTACCCATCTTGAATCAATTTTTGTAAGTGGTAAAAGGTGCAGGTCCAGTTTCAGTCTTTACATGTCATTAACCATCTCTCCCAACACCATTTATTGAATAGGGATTCTTTTCCTCAATGTACATTCTTATTTGGTTTATCAAAGATCAGGTGGCTGTAAGATGTTAGTTTAATCTCATGTTTTTCTATTCTGTTCCATATGTCTATGTCTCTATTTTTGTGCCTGTGCAGTATTTCACAGGTTTTGATACTCTGTGATTTCATTATAATTTTGTTTGAGAAGTCTAATGATTTATTTCTTTTTCTACTCTTTGATCTAGCTGTCCTTCAGCATAATGTTGTTTAGTTTCTATGAATTTATGTGGGAATTTAGTTTTTTATTTGAATTGAGTTTGTCCTTTATTCCATGGTGATATGAAAAGGTATAAGACACGATTTCTATTCTTTTAAATTTGCTGAGATTTTATTTCTGCCATAAGATATAATTGATGTTAGAAGATCAATGTGCCGATGAGTAGTTCTACTCAATTTTATTGGAGTAGAATGTTCTGTATGTGTCTGTTAATCCCATATGTTCTAAAGTTGTGTTTAAGTTCATTGATTTTTTTGTCTAATTTCTCTTTGAAGGTTCTGTCCAGTTCTTTCAGAGTGGTGTTGAAGTCCCTAATTATTATGGTGATTCAGGATATCATATAGTTCTGATTAGTTAAGGTTCATTTTATATATATGAGAGCAGTTAAGTCAGGTACATAGATATTTATATTAAAATGTCTTCATGTTGTATTGCTCCCTTGACCACTATATAGTAACCATCTTGTCTTTATTTTTGTTGGTTTATATCCAATTGTATCTGCAAATAAGATGCAACCCCTACTTTCTTCTGATCTCTGTTTGCCTAAAATACTGTTTTCCAGCCCTCACCCTGTGTCTTGTTTTGTCCTTAGAGATTAGATGTGTTTCTGAAGGCAGTATATGTTGGCTTGAGCATTTTCTACATAGTCATCTAGCCTGTGCCTCTTCAATGGGGAGTTGAAGCCATTAACGTTTATTGACAGAATTGATATATATGATAGAATTCTGTTTGTCTCATTTTGTGGAGATCCATTACTTAGGTTTCTCACTTGTGTGCCATTGTCAAAGGGAGGCTTTGTCCTTTATTTTCTGGTTTTCTTGACTTTGATTGTGGTCTATTATTATGGTCTATGTGAAGGAGTCTGAGTACATCCTGCAGAGCTGGACTTTCTGTGGAGAAATTCTTCCATGTTTTCATGTCAGAAAAATATTCAATTTCTCCATTGAATGTGAAACTTAGATTATCAGAATACAGAATCCTCACCTTAAAGTTGTTTCATGTACAAAGTTTAAAGGCAGATGACAACCCTCTACTGTCTTGCAAAGTCTGTTTTCACTGTGTTATTTTTTCCCTTGTAAGTAAGAAGTTGCTCATGCCTGGGTTCTTGCAGAACTTTCTCTTTTGTTTTGACTTTGGCCAGGATACTTACAATGTGTCTAAGAGATGCTTTATTTGAATTGAATTGAGTCTGGATTCTGAAAGTATCTAGTACCTGAATTTGTGGGTCTCTCACAATGCCTAAGAAATTCTCCACCATAGTATCTCTTAAGTAGAAATTCCAAGCTTTTAGTTATCTCTTCTCCTCCAGGAATTGCTATGAGTCATAAACATATGCATTTTATGTAGTCCCATCAGTCTCTCAATGACAGTTTTGACCTTATTTTCTTCTAGCCTCTTTGAATTATTTGATTAGTTCATAAGTCTTATTATTAATTTCTGAAATTCTTTCTTCTCTGTGTTCTACTCTATTGCTGAGACTCTCTACTGTGTTTTGAACTTCCTAGAATGATTCCTTCAAATCCTTGAGCTCTCTTATATCTTTTATAATTATGTCCAGATCCTTGAGGATTTGTCTTTATTTCATTGATTTCTCAAGATAGTATTGGGACCTATTTTTATATTTCTTCTCCTATCTTCTCCTCAATTTCATTCATCTTATTTGCCATGAATATTCTGAATTCTATTTCTATCATTTTAATAGTTTCTCTACCACTAGTATTTTCAGCTGTATCTCTCTTGTTATCTCTAGGGGGAGTTGATCTGCTCTGTTTCATCATGTTGCCAGGTTTGTTCTGCTTATTCCTCCCCATGTGTATTTTTAGTTTATTTGTATGCTTATTATACTTTTTAATGTGGCATGTTAAGTTTTCCCTCAATTGTTTTTGAGAGATAATCTACTTGAAGTTTCTTTGGCAGCACCCAGAAGACTTGTTTGTAAATTAAAACTCAGGAGAGGCCTCATCTTGCCAAAGTTAGTGTATTTGAGCTAACATTACCTCCCATAATGGGGAGCAGGCTACACTTAGTTCATTGGGCCATACAATGAAGCGGTCCTTCAGAGATCCTGCTAGACATATTAGTGGGGGGTACAGTACCTGTCTCCTTTTTCTCTTATGGCCTGTTAAAGTTCCTACTAGTTCCAGTGAGAGAGAAAGTGTTGTCCATAATTCTTACTTCCTTGGTTTCTATCAGGCCTGGGGTAGGGTTCAAGCTTCATTTTTGATATTTTTTCTGCTCCTGTTATTCTTTCTCCCTCCCCTATTTTATCCCTTAAGGTTTTTGTTTGTTTGGTTTGTTTTATAGTATTTTGTTTTTACTCTTTATTTGGTGGAGGTAGAGTCTTGTTTCTTCTCAGATTACTAAGGAGCTGCTGAATTTAAAGGACCCAGCCAAATCAGTCTCCACAGAGTTTGGAAATTTTGGGAGTGGGTAAAAGCACCCTAATGAACACCAGTAAAATTCCTGCCTCTCTCTTTCTGTTCATTTCTTCTTTTTTTTTCAATTTTTCCTTTCACCTAAACCTTTCCTTTTTCTTTTCATCTTTCCTCCATTCTTGCTCTTCACTATTCTATTGCTTTTAGGCCTATACCAAAAGGACACTTTAATACTTAAGGTCATAGACAAGATAACTAGTGTAAGAAAGAAGTAGGATGAGGAATAATGCAAAAAGGCAATGCTCAGGAGGAAGAAATGATAGAAATTCTTGGCATGAAAAACAAGAACAATGCAACAACCCTAAGGGATCATGAGGGGGCTACTGCAGAAGATTCCACCTATGAAGAAAACTTTGAAATGTCATTAAGGGAGTTTAAAATATGAATGGTAAAATAAATGATGGAAATTGCTGAGGAAGTGGAAAATAACCAAAAGGAAATCCAAAAGCAGAATAAAATAAGAGGTGAACTATATGAAGAATATAGAAAGAACATAGCAGTGCTTAAGGAATTGAAGCAGTCACTCAGGGAACTTAAAGATTCAGTAGAAGATATTAGATAACAGATTAGACTATGAAGAAGAAATAATTACAGAGGTAGAGGATAAAGTTCTTGAGCTAGACACAGGGAATTAAAGAGTCAGAAAAAAACAGAAATAAAATAGAATGTTCACTGAGAGAATTATGGGACTTCATAAAGCATTCAAACATATGAGTTATAGGTATCTCAGATGGGAAAGAAGAACACCCCAAGGAATGGAAGCCCTACTAGAGGATATAACAAAAGAAAGTTTCCCAAGTATCACCAAAGATACTGAAACACTCCTTTCAGAGTTATATTGAAGCCCTGATCATCTCAACTCAAACAGCGCTTCTCCAAGACACATTGTCATAAACCTGCCCAGAGTCAAGATGAAAGAAAAGATTCTACAAGCTGCTGGGAGTAAGTGTAAATTGATCTACAGGGGAAAATCCTTTAGGATATCAGAAGACTTCTCAAATGAAACATTTCAAGCCAGAAGAGAATGGTCATCTACATTGAGCCCACTTAAACAAACCATTATCCTGTAATTCTACATCCTAGTAAGCTAAGCTTTAAAATTTATTGAGAAATTAAATTTTTTACTGATATGCAAACATAAGGAAGTATGTTAAGGCCACAACAAGACCACATCTACAAGACTTAGATGTAGACTTATTCTCCATAAGGAACATCATAACTGACCACCAGCAAACTAAAGACCCTGAAACTAAAGGACAAAACCTACCTTCCGTGATGACACAAAAGACAAAACTAAGCAATGGGCTTTTACAAAATAAGATGAGGAGAATTCCACCACATTCTCAATTATCTCAATAAATGTTAATGGCTTGAATTTCCCCCTGATGTGGCATAGGCTGGCAGATTGAATAAATAAACACAGGCCATCCATATGCTATCTCCAGGAAACACACCTAGCCTCAAAGGACAAAGCAAGACTCAGGGCGAAGGGATGGAAAACAACATTTCAAGTAGATGGAAATCAGAAGAAAGGATACATCTCAATTTATTTTCAGATATAAGTGGATTTAATGCAACTACAGTTAAGAAAAGGTCAAAGATTGACACTTTATATTGGTCAAGGGAACAATGCAACAAGAGGACATTTCAATTCAACATATTTATGTACCCAACTAAAATTGCTCCCAGATTTATGAAACAGATCTTAATTGGTCTGAGAAATATGATATCATATATCATAATGGAAGGGGACTTTAATACTCCTCTTTTACAACTGTACAGATCCTCTGAAGAGAAACTAAACAAAGATACAAGGGACTTAAATATGACCCTAGAACAAGTGTGCTTAATAGACATATACAGAACACACCACACCAAAGCTAAGAAATATATGTTCTTCTTCTGAGCCCATAGAACCTTCTACAAAGTAGATCATATCCTAGGCACAATTTAAAAGTCAATAAAATCAAATGAGTTATAATTATACCTTGTATCTTTTTAGACCACAAGGCAAGAAAGGTGAAATTCAACTCCAACAAAAATTTTTATCTCACACAAAGACATGGAAACAGAATATCTTTAACCTGAATTACAGTTGGGTCAAGGAAGAGATCAAAGAAGAAATCATTGTTAATTTTCTTGAACATAACAATAATAAAGACACAAGCTACCAAAACATGGGGACACTACAAAAGCCATCCCAAAAGGGAAATTTATCACATTAGACTTCTTCTTTTTTTTTTTTATAATTTTATTGAATCATAATTCTGTACATTGGTGCAATCATAGGGCACGATTCATATACATTCAGAAATGTTTTGATCGTAGACTTCTATATCTGAAAAACAGAAAGAGAGCACACCAACAATATAATGAATTACCTTAAAGAAATAGAAAAAGAAGAAAAATCCAATTCTAAACCTAGTGGAAGGGAAGAAATAACCAAAATCAAATCATAAATTAATGAAATTGAACATAAAGGAATCATTAAGAAAATTAATGAAACAAAAGTTGGTTGAAAGAATAAAATTCATAAACCATTGTCCAGATTAAGCAGAAATAGAAAAGTAAATGTTTCATAACCTCAATGAGAAATGAAAAAGGGGATATAACAACTGACACCACAGAGATAGATATAAAAGATTATATCTGACTATTTCAAATGCTCTATGATCAGAAATTTGACAATGGGGAGAAAATGGTCAATACCTGCAATCACATTATCTCCATAGACATAATCAGGAAGAAATAGATCTCTCAGGAAGAACAGACCAATATCAAGCACCAAGATTGCAGAAACAGTAAAAAAGCTTTCATAAAAGGCCCTTGACCAGATGGCTTCAGATCAGAATTCTACCACACCTTGAAAGATAAGCTTGTACCTGCATTGTAGAACCTATTCCAGAATGTTGAGAAGGAAAGAACCTTCCCCTACACGTTCTATGAAGAAAACATCAACTTGATTCTAAAACAAAGAAAGGACACAACTAAAAAGAATAAATACACAGCAGTTTCACTAATTAATATTGATGCAAAGATTCTCAACAATATCTTAGCAAATAGATTGCAGGTACACATTATACATCATGATCACATAGGCTTCATCCAAGGGATGCAAGGCTTAACATACAGCAATCCATAAATATAAGACACAATATCAATAGAAGCAAAAACAAAGACCATATGTTTCTCTCAAAAGATGAAGAAAAAACATTTTACAAAGTACAGCATCCTTTTGTAACAAGTACATTTAATAAAATAGGCATACATGGCAAATTTCTTAAGTTGATTTGAGCCACCTATGACAAACCCAGTTTTCATCATACTGAATGGATTAAAACTGAAAGCTTTTCCACTTAGAAGTGGAACAAGACAAGAATGTCTAGTATCACTGCTATTATTCAACACTCTGCTGGACATTACAAATAGGCAAGAGAAAGATATAAAAGGCATCTCAATGGTGGCAGAGGAGGTCAAACTCTTGCTCTTTGCTGATTATATGATCTTATACTTAGAAAACCCAACAGACTCAACCACAAAACTCCTAGCAGTGATCAGAAAGTACTTTAATGTCTCAGGATATCAAATTAATGTTCACAAATCAATACACCAATAAAAGCCAAGTGGAGAAGCTAATCATAGACACAATTCCCTTCATTGTAGCTTTCAAAAAATGAAATACTTAGGAATATACCTAATAACACAGGTGAAGGATCTTTACAGAGAGAATTATGAAACCCTATGAAAAAAAAATAGCAGAAGACATAAATAAATGGAAGAACATACTATGCTCTTGGCTAGTTAGAATCAACATTATTAACATGTCTATTTTACCCAAAGCAATACAGATTCAATGTAATCCTCATTAAAATAACAACATCATACTTTGAAGAACTGCACAATACAAAATTGGTACTTTGTTTTCTGTGAATCCAGAACAAACTTCATATAGCCAAGGTGATTCCTAGTAATAAAAACAAAGCTGGAAGTATTACCCTACCAGGCTTCAGGCTGTATTACAAGTCCACATAATCAAAATAACATGGTATTGGCACAAAATAATACAGCCATAAACATATGGACATAAATAGAAAATGAAGAGATGAAACCAGTCTCTACTTGCCATCTGATGTTTGATAAACCAATCAAAGTCATACAGGGAAAGGAATCCCTATTCAACTAATGGCTGTGAAAGAACTGGATAACCACATACAAAATACTGAAACTGAATCCATACCTTTCACAACTTACAAAAATTTACTCAAGATGGATAAAAGATTTAAACATAAGACATAAAATGATAAAAAATCTTATAAGAATGAGGAAAAAACTCTTGAGGATGTTGGACTAGGGAAAGACTTTATGGGGAACGACTTAAGGGGCCATCACAACAATAACAAAAATTAACAAATGGGACTTAATTAAGCTGAAAAGGCTATGCACAACTAAGGACACAATAATTAAAGCAAAATGACAACCAAAGAATAGGAAAAAAATGTTTATCGGATATGAATCTAACAAAAGGTTGATAACTAGAATCTACAGAGAGTTCAAATTAATCACCAAAAAAGAGAAAATTATCTCATCTACCACTGAGCAAGAGATATGAACAGAGAACTATCAAAAGGTTTTCACAGCAACTGTAATATTTTCTACAGCAGTTGCAACATACCCATCAACAACAATATATGTGGGTTCCAAGGTCTATACATATTTGTCCGCATTTGCTATTTTATTTTTGTTCTGTTCATCTTAGCCATTCTTACATGTGTGAAGTGGTATTTCATTGTGAGTTTTATCTGCAATTCCCTAGCTACTAATCACACTGTGCATCTTTTCATGTGCTTATTGGCAATTTGCATATCTTCTTTGGAGAAATACATATTTCAATTCTTTACCCATTTTGTCTTTGTGTTATTTGTCCTTATATTGTTGATTGTGGTATTTATATATTCCAAATAATAGAAAATTTCTAGACAAGTGATTTGCATTTTTTTAAGTACTGTTGGTTGTGTTTTTCTTTTCTTGATAGTATCCTTTGATCTACAAAAGTAATTTTCAGGATTTTGATGAATCCCAACCTGTCGAATTTTTCTTTTGTTGTCTGTGTTTTTAGTATACTACCTTAGAAATCACTGACTAACCAAAAGAAAATAAACTCCTAAATTTTGTTTAAGAGTTTTTTTTTTTTTTTTTTCATTTTGAAACATATCTGGGTATTTCAAGGCTAATACCAACAGGATCCCATTTTGTTTTGGTTTTCCATGAGGTCTCCATGTAAACCTCTGTTGCTGCCTACTTTATTATGTTCATTCTGTCTTGTTTTACAAAGTCAAGCATCAAATTTTATCTATTTTCTCTTTTTATTGTTTTTATAATTAAATCATAGCTGTGTACATTAGGGCAATGTATTCTGGTTATTAAACATTTGTTGGAGGCATAACCTGAAAATATGTTATCCCACTCTGAGGGCTATCTGCTTGCTATACTTACTATTTCTTGGCTGAACACAAGCTTTTTAGTTTGATCAGGTCCCAGTAGTTTATCTTTGATACTACTTCAATTGCCTGGGGAGTCCTCCTCATAAAATATTTACCCAAGCCGATTTCTTCAAAAGTTTTCCCTGCACTTTCTTCTAATATTTTTACAGTTTCATGACTTAAGTTTAAGTCTTTAATCCAGTGAGAGTCTATCTTAGTTAATGGTGAGAGGAGGGTCCAGTTTCATTCTTCTACAGGTCGCCAGCCAGTTCACCCAGCACTATTTGTTAAATAGGGTGTCTTCCCCCATAAATGTTTTTAATTGGCTTGTCAAAGATCAAGTAACGATAAGTAGCTGTATTCATCTCTTGGTTCTGTATTCTGTTCCAAACATCTACCTCTCTATTTTTGTGCCAGTACCATGCTGTTTTGATCACTATTGATTTATAGTACAGTCTCAGGTCTGGTAGTGTGATTCCTCCTGCTTTGTTTTTATTTCTGAGCAATGTCTTGGCTATTCGAGGTTTTCTCCTATTCCATATAAAACAAAGTATTATTTTTTCGAGATCTTTAAAATATGACAATGGAGCTTTAATAGCAATTGCATTAAAATTATATTTTGCTTTGGGTAGTATAGACATTTTAACAATGTTGATTCTTCCCAGCCATGAGCATGGAAGATTTTTCCATTTGTTAACATTTTCAGCTATTTCTTTTCTTAAAGTTTCATAGTTCTCTTTATAGAGATCTTTCACATCCTTTG